>JAOWBN010242568.1:0-11998 GCA_028565015.1 Pinguicula moranensis | reverse complement strand
GTTCGACTCCCACCAGACGCAGACGTTGGGGCCAGACTCCGGTTTTATGATAGGGTTTGCCCAGTCAGCCGTTTGCCTAGTCCGCCGGAGCCGCTTGCCTGGTCCGCCGGAGCCGTCTGCCTGGTCCGCCGGGAGAGTCGACTCGCCGTGACCCCTGTGGACTAGTCGACAAATAGTCGGATACCACCGGTTAACCAAAAAAACTATAATATACTAGTCACTAGATATATACTTGGTATTTGGGGAATGATTTCAGAATCAATGTTTATGTACTATGTTCATATAGATACTTGGATGCGGTAAACTTAGTCAATGTAATTCTTTGCCAAAGCCACACTATTAATAAAATAATAAATTTCTCAATCAAAAAAAAAAATATTTCTTCTTATACTCTTTTTTTTTAAATTTAGAAATAATATTTTTGAAAATAGGTTTGGAGCAACTTCGCCTTCTACAATTGTTTTAAGTGACAATTTTATAAATAATTTCTTAAAATTTTTAAATTATTTCTAATGTTTCATTTTTTTACTTTTAAATATTTATTTTGAGCGCTTTTGATATTTTTAATAATATCATTTAAAGAAAACTATTATAAAAGCTAACTTCACAAACACTCAGGAATTTCTTAAAATTTTGTTGGAATTCTATGATCAGCATTTGATATGCATGTTGGTATTCTCTAAATTATGTACTTTGTGGTCTTGCAGTAGTTTGTCAATTTTTTTTTAAACTTTATGGTTAGTTAGCATTGGGTGTTCTCAATTCTCATGATTATACAATTTGTGATTTTATTTATCAAATTAATGGGACAATTTTGTCTCTTTTTTAAGTTAACGTGCGAAACCTCAATCAATTTATTTGTTGTTCCCCAAGTTCACACATCAATACTTCTTGAATGTTTCTTCAAGCCATTTTGCCTGAACTTGAAGCCCTGCATCTCTCAATGCATTCATGGCCGACCTATAAAATCTTGTATCAAATTTAGTCTCCTCAGTTTTCATGTCCTGCAAAAGATCAACAAGCTCGTCCATTCGATTCGTTTTTGAAAAAACCGCGACAAGAATCCCCGCCATGGCTGCATCAACCTTCTCCCCCGTGAGCTTGAACTCCTCGTAGTACTTGGCACACATTTCGTACTCCCTAGCCCTGTTATAAGCACTGATCACGATCGTGTAACTCACACGATTCGGCGTAATTTTCCTCCTCTTAACCTCTTTCCATGTCTTTTCAAGCTGTTTCAAGTTCAACACCCTGCCACTCATCTCCAAGAGAGAGTTATACGTCCATACATTGGGGTGACAGCCTCTTTGTTTCATCTTAGCAACTAACCTTAGTGCATCACTTGCTCTTTCGGTTTTCGCATAGGCTGCAACCATACTAGAATACGCCACAACACATTTGTCGAAGCCGCGTTTCTCCATTGCTGAAAACACTGCTTCAGCTTTGGGATACAGACCCAGACTAATATACATGCTGAGGGCAGAAGCATAGGTTACTTGGCCTGGTTCATGCCCTTGCAAGACTAGATCTTCATACACTTGTACTGCTGCATTGGCTCCTCTTTTCTTGCAGAATCCATTGACTATGGCACACAAAATGCAATCGGAGGCTCTGATGCTTACTCGTCTCATTGTCTCGACAACATCAAGAGTTTTCTGCATCATCCCTTCTTCAACATATCTCAGAACAAGCTTCAAGAAAAGTGCTGGATCTCTCAGCATCTTCTTGCTCTCTCCTTCTTGCAGTAACGCTTCAGCCATTATCACTTCACCTCCACTTGCTAGAGAACAAATCAAAGAAGAGTAGAACTTGTGGTTCTCTGGGATACCCTTCTTCAGCATTGCTCTAAAGGAGTCAAGAGCTTCGACGGGTCGCCCCATTTTGCCCAAAGATTCACATAAAATCAAGTAAATCTGTGAGGAAAATAATCCAATTCGGGACATTTTTCTCTTCTTCATCTCCTGAAAGATTGCTACAGCTTCTCCATATTGCCCCATTTTCAAATATGCTTCCATTACACGGGAACAACAAGCCTGGTTCAAATCTATCCCAGCAAACTTAATTTTCTGATACAAAACTACGGTGATGCTATACATATGCAGCTGATTACAACCTTTCATTGCCGAATCAAACCCCAATAGAGCAATTTCCACATCACATTCCAAGAAAACTTCAAGAAAACTATTTACAAGTTTAAATTTCCTAGCTTTAACACAAGCACTAATCAATCTACAACACGACCCGCGATCAGGCAAAACCTCGAATACCTTAAGGTCATCACACAACAAGAAGAGCAAATCCCACTTCTCCAATCGGATCAAGTGCTTAATCAGAAGCTTAAGAGTGTACCTCTGAGGTTTAAAATCCGGTCTCCCTTTAGACCTCTGATAACATTCATAACCAAGAGTCTCTGTTAGTGAATCCGTAAACAAACTACAAATTAACCCATTCAGCTCCTCGCAATCTTCGGGTAAACTCTCCGGCGGTTGCTCAAAGTCCTGAAGCTTCAAATCCATCTCGATTACCGGAGCATCCTCCTCCAGAAGAGGCGGCGAACAGGCGGAGGAATCTTCTCGGATTGCACGATAATTCAAATCCAGAAGCAGTAAAGAGATGAATGGAAAAGAGAATTTAGCTTTGGCAATGAAGCTGCAGCTCTGCGAAGATTGGATGGATTTTCTTGTCGTGCCGGTGAACCCAGAAGATAGAGACCAGTCCAGAGAATGGGCAACTGCCATTGACATCCAAAGGATCAACGACGGAGAATTGGAGGAGAAATATTTCTAGAATTTTTCCGGTGAAGTTCGTCTATCGCCATATCTTATCGAGAAAGATGGCATGCAGTTTCTGGCGCATTTCAGCCACGAGCTGGCTGGCAATGTGGAGAGTTGGGAACTTTGAATTAGAAGCGAGATTTTTTAAGATTTATTAAGAAATACCCTCACAATCTTTCCAATGTTTTTGGTCAAAAAGTTGACATTTTGATTATCAATCCATTTTTTAAATGCAGAGAAATGACGGGATATATGTTTTTATTGTGTAAACATAAAATTTTATTAATGAAAAAAAAGGTTTATGTTATAGATATAGTGATTGATACAGTTTTATAGAGATACAAACTCTTGTAACCGGTTCTTACCTCTATATAAAGAGGCATTACAGAGAATAAGACTTACGCCTTTCACGATTCTTCTAATATTCTCTCGTTTATTTTCTGCAGATTTCTTAGTTTACAACACGTTATCAGCACGAGGTGCTCTTCTCCAGATCTCTCCAGGTTTTCATTATCTACCGTAAAACATATCTATATTTTCTTTATTTACTGTAGATATGCCAGGAAAGATATGGATATTCAAGAATTGACTGATTATTCCCTCTTTTATTTAAACTACGAAGAATCTGTTCAAATTTATGTGTTTCAATTTTTTTTTCTTTCAACAAATTTGTTGATTCTGTTCATAACTTTTTCGGAAGAATTTCTGTGTTTTGATTTATCGCTTTCAACTTGCCCGTGAACAGTATTGTGAATAGTTACCGTGAACAGTATTGTGAATAGTGACCGTGAACAATATTGTGAACAGTTCCGTGAATAGTAATCGTGAACAGTACCATGAACAGTGAAAAAAAATTGTTGATTCCTATTTTTGTTAGATTCATTCCTATTTTGCCAAATTTATTCTGTCTGTTTTCATAAGAAAACTGTATGTTTTAGCAAAAATCTGTATGTTTTCATAAGAAACTGTTATTTAGATTCATACATCTATTTTCGTAAGAAAACTATATGTTTTTCATAAGAAAACTGAAAAGGATTTTTGGGGATATGTTTGTTACGGTTTGTACGTGAATCGTGAATCAGTTGCAGTTATTGGTTGAAATAATAATCCAAATATTCTTTGCACACGTCAGTCCTTATCTAGTTGCATGTAACTGCAATTCGTCTAGTGTGCATTATCTTAATATATATGTATATATATCTATATATATGCTTTGCACACGTCATGTGATTTGCAAACATCTTCTACAATTATATAATAAAATATTTGTTGCACACATTTTAATGCATTAGTTATATGTTAATTAATATTTAGATATTAATTATTTTAGTGATAATAATAAAAAAAATGAATTTTTTTTAACGACATAAAATACAGAGATTTTTTTTGTGAAATAATTTTTACTGTATTAGCAATAAAATTATTTTTATTGTATTTTAAGATCATGAATTATTATAAAGAGGCATTACAGAGAATAAGATATACGCCTTTCACGATCCTTCTAATATTCCCTCTTTTACTTTTCTGCAGATTTCTTAGTTTACAACAATACCAGAATATTTGTAATAATTATCGGTATATTTGTAACAAGTTAGGATTTAGATTAGATATACACACTCTTACTTTTGCAATTATTTAAAGAGATTGAAGTATAATTTAATAATTATTTTGATATAATTCATTATTCGCATAAAATTAAAAAAATTATTAATGATAGATTCTTCAACTCTATTACTATGATATGAAAAATAAATTCTTTTTTTCAAATGTAATGGAATAAGTTACAAAATAAATGTTTTTATTTCTAATTAAATTATGAAAAAGTTCAATTACGTCTAATCTGACTCCAAATTAGATTTGGACTTTTCATGCCGTTCTGGATCCGGACCTCTTTTTTTTTATTTTTATAAGTAATAAGGATAATAGAGACCTAAATCACAGTATCGGGTATCCTTTGGGCCCAGGGGCCTGCCCACTAATCCCTCAGAAGTGACAGTGAATACTCCCCAACTGGAGCTCTAACCTTCGACCTCTAGGCAAACCCTGAAAATCGAAGGTCGCACGCTCAATCGTTAGGCTAGCATGCACCGTCCCGGATCCGAACCTTGAACACAGCTTTATTTTACGAGTGGGTCGGGTTCAAACCTGCTCCATTTAACAAACTGGTGGATCCCACACACAACACCATACACAAACTAGCCGTTGCGAGTTGAGACCCTAAAATTTTGCATATAACGGTCTAATCTTTTGACCACTGCATCTTATACCTTTTCATCTTCTCTCCTTCTAAATTCTTCTCCTCTTCGTAGTTCTCCATAACAAGATCATCAATTTGTTCGGCTAGGTTGATTTTGTTAGAATTTCGTTTTCGATTCTGTTGCTGTCAGCTGCTTGAAGAATCCAAGCGAAACAAGAGATGTCGACTGTGAACAACACCCACCATCAGGACATTGACCCCAACACCAACAATCCAGCCGCCGGTAACACGGCGGAGACGGCGAAGCAGTCCGTACTGATGGCCAAACCCGTCGATTCGCAGTCCGTTCTCAAGAGGTATGCATTTTTTTTCTGGAAGCAGTCCATGCCATTGGCCACCAGGCTTGCTGGCTTTTCTTGAATCAAGGGTTTCCAGTCTTCGAGATAGGGCATTCGTCCAATCTCTGGAAATTCATATTGTGATTATAGATTTATCTATTGTAGTTTGTGAATTAGCACATCCCGCACTTGATTCTTTACTTGTCTGATTCAATAAACAGGTTGCAGTCCGAGCTCATGGCCCTCATGGTAAGAATTGTTAGATCCATTACGTTCTATTTCACTTCTTCTGTTTCTACCAAATTGCGGAAGTTTACTCCTTGTATGATATTTTCGAAATGAACGCTTAAATTCTTCAGATGAGCGGTGATTCTGGAATATCTGCATTTCCAGATGGGGACAATATTTTCTGCTGGAAAGGAACTATCACGGGTAGCCAAGATACAGTGTTTGAAGGAACAGAGTACAAATTATCGCTTTCATTCCCGTCCGATTATCCGTTTAAAGCGCCGAAGGTGAAATTTGAGACTGGCTGCTTTCATCCCAATGTTGATGTCTACGGAAACATATGCTTGGACATTCTACAGGTGTCTTTCATTTCGTTTTCTTATCCTAACTAAGCATACACTGTTGCCTCAAACTATATCTAACCATCGGTGATTAACAATTTTTCTCAGGATAAGTGGTCATCAGCCTATGATGTGAGGACAATCTTGCTCTCGATTCAGAGTTTGCTCGGAGGTAATCTTTGACATTTGACACAGACCAGGGGTTAAATACCTCAAGCATTTGGTTATTTTGATCTTTGACACTTGACTTTGTTTGTTGCAACATTGTTCCTATAGAGCCAAACACTAGCTCACCCCTCAATAACCAGGCGGCAGCACTTTGGGAGAACCAGAAAGGTACAAGTTCTTGCAACTGTTGCATGAGAATTTCCAGTTCAATTATAAGAACTCTCATCTGACGTATGGTTTCCCACTTCAATTTTCTCTTGCAGAATATAGAAAGATGGTGGAGAAAATGTACAAACCAACTTCATAAAGGCTTATTACATATATAGGAATTGGTTTGGCGAATATGCTTGTAACTTGACAAAGTTCATTTTTCTGTTTGCAGTTTGAAAGTTTATAAAATTTGGTTAAGAGAATGAATCAGTTTTCCCTTTATAAATGTATGTGGTTAGGAGGAATGAACACTCTTTGATTGAATGTCAAAGTGATCAAGGCGGTTGGAAAATCATATTGACATTCAACTGCATATCGTGCCCAATCAAATTCACATCAATGCAATGAAAAGTTTGGAGCCACAGCTATTAAAGCGGAATGTAGATAGAAATATAGAAATTAGTACGAGATTGCAGACTTTTGGTAAGGAAGGATTTTTAGTCTAAGATTTCCACAATCTTCACCTAACTGTGGGTTCATAATATCTTATTATATCACTCCCCTCAAGTTGAATTATAGGGTCTTCAATTCCTAACTTGTTCAACACACGGTAGAATATGGGGCCATAAACAACTTTGGTTAAGATGTCAGCCTGCTCTGATTTTACATACGGCAAACTAATCACTTCTTCTATCTTGAGAGTGCTAATCCGCGTGCGATACCTCTGAACTCAGCTTCTGCACTTGAGAGTGTTATACCACATTTTGTTTTTTACTTTTCCATGTCACAAGATTTCCTCCTACTAGAGTAAAGTATCCTGATGCTGATCTCCTATCATTTGGATCGTCTGCCCAGTCTGCATCTGTGTATCCTTCAATATGTAGATGACCATGTTTTCGAAATAAGATATCTTTTCCTTGAGATCCCTTTAGATACTGGACAATTCTCATAGTTGCTTCCAAATGATCAATTTGCGGTTTGTGCATAAACTGGCTAATTACTCCAACTGCGTAAGCTATATCTGGTCTAGTATGAGACAGATATATCAGTTTTCCCACAACCTCTGATACTTCTCGCAGTCAGCCAGTTCTGTTTTTTCATATATCTTCATTTTCTTATTTGCCACCATTCGTGTTTCAACTAGTTTGCAATTTAGTAACTCTGTTTCTGCCAAAAGGTCTAATATATATTTTCTTTGGGAAATAAAATACCTTTTTTGGATCTTAAAACTTCGATTCCCAAAAAATACTTGAGCTTTCAAAAATCTTTCATCTCAAATTCCTGAAATAAATTTTCTCTCATTTTCTAATTTCGATGTCATCACTGCTGGTAATGACCATATCATCCACATAGATGATTAGGCATGTAACAAGTTCACCTCTTTTCTTCAAGAATAAGGTATGGTCAGAGTTGCTATGACTATATCCATATTGTCTCATTATGGTAAATCTTCCAAACCACGCTCTCGGGGAATGTTTAAGTCCGTATAGTGCCCTTTTTAGTTTGCAAACTTGTCCTTGATTGAATTGAGTAGAGAAACCTGGTGGGACATCCATATAAACTTTTTCTTTTAGATCGTCATGTAGAAATGCATTCTTTACATCAAATTGATGTAGTGGCCAATCAAGATTAGCTGCCAGTGAGAATAGTACTCTAATTGTATCGATTTTGGCCATTGGAGAGAATGTTTTTGAGTAGTCGATCCCAATATCTGAGTGTAGTCTTTAGCTATTAATCGAGCCTTGTATCTTTCCACTGTTTCCATCTACTTTGTGTTTTACAGTGAATACAGACCGATAACCTACTGGTTTTTTTCCTGTGGGTAGCACGCATGGTTCCTATGTCTTATTCTTCATCAAAGCATCCATCTCAGTCTGCATACCATGTCTCCATATCTTACTTTGTTGAGCTTCATGTATTGTTCATGGGATTTTTTCAGAATATATAATTGCAACATATGCTTTAGGAATTTCAGATATGTTCCCCCTGGCCATTTGAGCTAGTGGATACTTTGATGCTTTTGAAGTTTGTTCTGGACTATATCTCTTGGGAAGAACACCATGATTATTCCATGGTGGTAATGCATATGACACTTGTAATGGCTTGGTGATTGACTGTTTGTACATCATCTGTATCCTGATCGATTGTTTGTACATCATCTGTATCCTGATCGATTGTTTGTACATCATCTGTATCCTGTTCTAAGAGATCACCGACAGAACCAGGGTCAGTAATTAACTGAGGGTTATGGCCAAGTGCACTAACCTCCAGGTCACTAGACAAGGACTCAAGTGGTTCATGAGTTACTGGAACAGTGGGGGCAGGGTCATTCAGATTCAACATCATAGGCACATCCAAAGTCAACCAATCAAAATGATCATGATTGTTATTGTTCTTCCCCTGAATGTTTGAGGTCGTTGACTGAGTCACAATCCATAGTGGTATATATGCAATTAGTAAGGGGATGATAACATCTGTATCCCTTTTTATGCTGACCATATCCGATAAACATGCACTTGACTGCACACTGATCAAACTTGGTGCGATCTCCTTTGGGAATATGAACGAATACAGTACACCCAAAGACTCAAGGTTGTAATGTAAAAGTGGATAGAACATGAGTAAGATCACATAAAGTTTGTAGAGGTGTTTTGAGGTCAAGGGCTTTGGTAGGAAGTCGGTTAACAAGGTAAGCCACAGTGGCAAGTGCATTAGCCCATAAAGAAATGGATGCATTAGATTCAATTAGTAGTGCTTGTGTAATCTCAAGAAGTATCCTATCTTTTCGTTCAACAACTCCATTTTGCTGAGAGTATAAGGGCAAGAGGTTTGGTGAATTAGCCCTTTGTTTTTGAAGAAAAATTCTATGGTGGAGTTGATAAACTCTCCCCCATTATTCGATCGCAGAATGCGAATGGTTTTCTGAAATTGAGTCTAAATTAAGGCAAAGAACTTAAAGAATTTTGATGGGACCGCAGATTTATTTTTGAGAAAATAAACCCATGTCATATGGGTGCAATCATCAATAAATAACACAAAATATTTGAACCCAGCATGACTAATACTTGGGGTAAGACCCCGAACATCCGAATGAATTAACGAGAAAGGTTCAGATGTTTTAGCAATACTCAAAGGAAATGAATGTCTATGATGCTTTGCGAGAACACAGGTATCACAAATAAAATCACTGTTTTTCCGAAATAATTGAGGGAACAAAAGCTTGAGATACCCTGCTGACAGATGTCCCAACCGCCTATGCCAGAGCCAGAGTTGTCGATCCATTGTGCCATCATCTAACAAAGCAGTTCCAGGGCGAATCACATTATCGACATAATAAAGTCCCCCTCCCCCCGTTCAGTGCTACGCCCAATGATATCGTGTAAGAGGCAAAAATGAGGGAATATCATAACAACACATTTAAGCTCTTGTGCCACATGACTGATGGATAGGAGCTTGCATGATAGACTAAGCACATATAAGCAATGCTTGAGTTTCAACGTATGTGATATTGTAATAGAACCAGCCCCCTGAACTGGAGATAACCCGCCATTAGCAGTTTGTATATGACTTTGTTGTGATGTTGATCGAGAAATAAAATCACCCAGGTCATAAGTCATAGTTTCTGTAAAAATTCATTTATCACATTTTTTTTATCTGGCCCCTGAATAATATATGCAAATTCGGTCCTGTTGTAGGACTATTTTCCGGAATTGGGTATTTGATCTTGTGTTTTCAGAATTTTGGAAGAGTTTGTGGGTTGTTCTATAAAGTCTGGGGGTATTTTTCGAATTTTCAGATTGTCTGGGGGTGTTTTTTTTGGGTTTTAGAGAACTTTTGGGCTCCCTGTGAATTTTCTTTTTTGTTCAGAGGCGCGGCTGAATTCGTCATTAAATAAGAGGGCTTATATGCAAATAACGAACTTTCGGGGGATAATGTATTAAGTATAAAAAACGGATTTGAGGACAAAAAATTGCCCCCAAATCTACCTCCTTCGTGATCGAGGGTTGCCTGCTCATGTCCGGTTTCTCTCTACAGCGGCGGTGAGAGCTACGATTCCCGACGACCTGCTGCCATGAATGGTGGCCTACGTGCTACCCGTGGTGGCAGCCGTCGTAGCCCCCTTTTCCCTCTTTCGATTTGGATCAAAGAACCAATCTGGAAATCCTTTTTTTTTTGAAGCACCGATCAGTGCTTTGCCCCTTCTTGTCACAATCCAAGTATTAGAGCTTGGATTTATCCTCTATTGGTCGTGATGATGACTTCTTTGTCTAATCCGGTCGATTTTTGGCTGAAAAACTGCCAGCAATACTGTGGAATGCGGATCCGCCGTGAGACTTTGAGTTGAGAATTTTAACATGTGTAGCTTTGCGATGAACAGTGGTGTCAGCTACTTCCATGGAAGGTAACAGTTTCTCTTTCAATATATCCCTTCGGATTGCATCAAAATCATCATTGACTCCAGCTAAGAACCGAAATAGCCTAGTCTCCTGCTTTAGGCGGTTGAAGACTGCTATATCTTCTTCATACTTCATCGGATTTGGTTGTCAACGGTCTATGTCACACCTATTCTGTTGTAGTTCTTCAAGTGTCCCTTGATGTTGTTTAGTCGCCTGGATGGATAAATCATAAATCTGTAAGCCATCTCTACCACTGTTGAAAGTTGTTGCGAGTGAATCCCAAATTATTCTTGTCATGGGATATTCTACATATTGCATCATAAGATCTCCTTCCATTGCGTGTAACAGCCACGAGATGATATTTAGATCCACTTGTTTCAATTGTGGGAACAGTGGATCTGTTTCTGATGGTGCCAGAGGTATTTCGATTAAATGTGACATATAACCCCGACCTTCAATTTCCACTCGAACCAGCCTTGACCATAAGCCATAATTGGTATGATTTAGCTTGACGCCTACAACAATTCCTTGGCTTGGATTAAGATGCTTCAGCATCGCTTCAATTTGAACGGAGGTTTGATCAGATTTGTCCAAGCCTACTATTGGTTGTGGGTTGAGCAGCGCCGTCTTGGGCGGTTGTTGCTCCTCATTCGTGTTGTCAAGAAGCGACATGGTAGATGATCAAGCGTTACGGTTGTCTCAATGATCAATCATTTGCTCTAATTACCATATTAAAGCGGAATGTAGATAGAAACATAAAAATTTGTATGAAATCTCAATCTCCTTCTTTCTCTATATTTGACAAATGCGATTACATGTATTTATAGGACAAATGCAATCATTCCTGCCCGATAATTGAGTGGCGATTGTGAATTTTTGGTGTGAAGATTGTGGACTTTTGGTAAGGAAGGATTTAGCCTAAGATCTCCACAATCTCCACCTAATTGTGGGTCCATAATAGCTTATTCTATCACAACCATGAATTTTCATCGTTGAGTTCATGACGAGAGAAACGTTGTCAAAGATGGATTGATTCCTGGCAAGCCACACTTCCCATACGATGCATTGTCATAGCGCCTCCAAACACAATGTGCACCCAGGCATATTGGAAAAAAAGGAAGATTGTTTCCACTGCGATTTCAAGCCACAAGAAGAAGATAAAGCGCATCCCCGCCTGATCAAGTTGTCCTTGGTGCCACCGATCAGGCAAACGAGTGGAATGGGATGGTTCTGAGCAATATGGTCTGGATGCAAGAATAAGCCAAGTTCATGGAGAACCGCTCATCCAGAGAGGCGAGCCAGTGCCACCGATCAACCAAATCCAGCTCCGGTGAAAATTTAGACAACTCCATCTCCAACGCCTAAGCATAGCCAACCTTTCGCCTCGCAAGACATGGCGCCAGTC
>JAOWBN010242557.1:0-11999 GCA_028565015.1 Pinguicula moranensis | reverse complement strand
TTGACCTATTCTAGGATCCCTTAATTGTAGGAGAAGAATATCATGTGGGATCTGCTGAATATTCTGTTATGTTAACAGTCTCTATAGGAGGTTGCAAAAAGCAATTCGGGAGAGAAAAATATACAGCGGAGTGCAGCTATGCCAAACTATGGAAGATGGATTGCTCCGGTAGGATCGGAGAAGGTGCCAGAACGCTCCGACCAGCTACCGCAGAATAACATCGAGAACCCAACTACAGTGTAGAAGTTACTTTTCGACACGGGGCTCGAGGACTGAATAGGCCAGAAAAGTCGCACGATTTTGTGTAAGGCTCAGGCGTCCTCGACCAAGGTTGAAGATATGCTGTAAGAACATTAACAGATTCAGAAAGTCAAACGAAAGAAAAGGAGGAAATGGCCAACAGTGGAACTCAAATGGACTGGGCTAAAATATTAAGCCAAAATCCATCATCAAGAAGGCAGTTGCACAAAGAAAATGGTTGGGAGCCAAATTGGGGGACAAGGAGATTACACACTTGCAATATGTAGATGATACATTGTTCTTGGCAGAGAACTCGGTGGAGAATATAAAAACTATGAAAGAAATATTGAGAATCTTCGAATTGATCTCCGGATTAGCAATAAACTTTTCAAAAAATTGTCTATATGGTATCAACACTCACCAGGTAGCTCTAAGTCAATATGCTACAATGATCCAGTGCAAGAATGATGCCCTGTCGTTTATGTACCTTGGATTACCAATTTGGGAAAATTCTAGGAGAATAAAGGCGTGGGACAAGCTATTAGAGAGAATGGATCACATAATCCATACGTGGAGTAACAAGTTGCTCAAGTTTGCGGGTAAAGTGACCTTGGCGAAGTCAGTGCTAGCATCATTACCAACTTATTATTTGTCCATGTATACAAATTTCTCTGGCAGCAAAACTCCAGTGTTCAACACCCTATACGCTGGATTTCTCTGCAAGATATGTGTGATAAGTTTGTGAATGGTGGAATTAGTATGAGAGACCTATAAACCATGAACAAAGCACTTCTTTGTAAATGGTTATGGAGGCTGCAAGTTAACTGAGACAACTTATGGAATGAAGTCATCAATACTAAATACTATTGAGAAAGGGATCATTTGACTGGCAGCTCACCACTCTACCATATTCTATCTCTAACATATGGAAAGATATTGGGATGTCTGCAAGGGACAGTTGTTTTAACGACATAGTGAAGCTTCGGGTAACCAAGGGCGACAAAGCTATGTTCTGGATCTACAATTGGTCTAGTGAAGGGTTATTAGCCATATGTTATGCAACACTCTACAGGTTAAACACTCAGAAATTTCACACGGTGGCAGAGGTTTTAAATGGAATGCTTGTGATATCAAACTGGAATCTCAACTTTAGATGAATGCCCAGGCTTCACGAGTAAAATTCGCTGAATGAATTAGTATCCAGTCTGACTAATAAGTCCTTATGTGATGATGTGCCAGATTCATGGCACTGGACGGCTGAACCTACAGGAGGCAACACCATCGCCTCTACTTATACAGTGTTGTGGAAAAGGATGCGTACGTCAAGTAGTAGCAGGAAGTTCTTGGCGTCAGTGTGGGGTAAAATAGTTCCGCGAAAAGTCCAGATGTTCACATGGAAGCTATTATAGAATCGGGTCCAGACAATGGATAATTTGCTTCACAGTCGAGGTAAACAGTGATGAGATCATGTGTATATTGTGGGCTACAAATAGAAATAGCCTACCATTTAGTCATTGAATGTGCAAATGTGCGAATGTGCGAGCCATATGGATGGAAATTTGACGGTGCATGCCAGCCTAACGGTTGAGTGTGCGGCCTTCGATTCTCAGGGGTTGCCTAGAGGTCGAGGGATCGAACTCCTGTGGGGAGCTTTCACTGTCATTTCAGGGGATTAGTCTGGTGGGCCCTATGGGCCCCTGGGATACCCAGTCGGTTGTGCGGTCTGATATCCTCATTACCTACCCAAAAAAAAAATATATGGATGGAAATTTACTGCTGGTTCTCACTCCAATAAACAAAAGTCTCTGTTATCAAGGATCATTATAGCACTGGAAAGTGAGAAACAAAATCAGAAAGGAAAATTGGAAATCCGTTTGGCAAGCTGCGGTTTGGTCTTTGTGGTTCGAGAAAAATGCTATCAAATTTGACTAGGAGATGTCTTTAGTTATGCAAACAGAGTGGATAGAACTGACAACATGGTCGTGATTAAAAGCTTCAAAACTTAATCTGAGGGGCACTACTTTGAGTGACTAGTTGCGACATCCACATATGTGTTGCACGATTCTATTTTGATGTTTTGATTCGAAGATACCTAGTGAGAACAATTTCTTACAAGTCAAGTTTTGTACATATCCGTGCTAGAATAGTCCGGGTGGAGGTACTATTCTAATTAAAGCATGTAATCAAGCCATTTTGGCAATAAAGGAATAAAATTTAATTACCAAAAAAAATATACCACCAGTATTCATCTGATTGGTTGGCCTATCAAATAATGAAGGATTCAACTTTATCCTCAAACAGACATTTTTCAAAACCCTTTTTCTTTCTTTTTCTGGCATGATTCCCCAATGCTTTATTATCGATGCAGCAATAGTAACGTGGGAAACACATATTGTTAGAGGTGGCTTGCACCACATCGCACGGTTTATGGATTGAATTTTTCAGTCCAGTCGCACATACAGACATTTTTAAATGTGCGCGCCTAGCATGGTACGCATAAAAAAATATGTGTCATGCCAGACTAGTCCGCTGCAAACAGGGCACACACGTTTACACGTTTTAAATTTTCTTTTATTTTTTTTTTGATTATTTAATAAAATAATAGTGTAATTTAAATGAAATTTTCAAAATATAAAAATTCAGGTGCAGGCCAACCCACACCCCACGCCAACCCGCACCAATAATAAAATTTGGCCCGACATGCGCACGTTTTATAAAATGGGTGGGTAATACACGCACGTTTTCAAAAAATCAATTGGCCCTCAAGCACGCACATTTTAATGCGGACGATTTAGGCACGTTTACAAAAAAAAAAATTGTGCGTGTCATGTTTAACCCGTTTGCCTTCTCTACATATTGTGGGATTTATTTAGTATGTTTGGGTTGTTTGCTTTGGGTGGAATGAAAATACTTTCTTTTTCGGCATAGAGAACAAAAGTATAATTTTTTGTTTACTAGCAGATGGAGAGATAAATTTATAATTGATGGGTTAAAGAATAGAATAAAATAAAATAATAATTAAAAATGTTTTATTTTTTAAAATTGAAAAACTGTATATGTGCCCCGATCCCGAAAAAGTTGATGGTATCGCCTTTTGAAGATGAGCGTATGAAGTTATCTGAATATTCATCTTCCTTTTGCCCAACTTGTAGGAGGAGGAGGGGTGAAAGCAGGGGACAAGGGCCATCGCCCCTAGAATTTAAAAATAAATAAAATTATATGTATAATTTTTAATTTTTTTAATTTGATCCCCTAAATAATCTAATGGTATTTTGTTTTAATTAAGAAGCAAGGTTATCCTGGGATTAGTCGGGTATGGATCGGGTTGGCAACGTTCTGCCCTGCCGCCATGATTCGCCCGGATACCTAAGTAGGGTCCGTGACGCAGACTCGTCTGTTAACTTTACCTATAAAAAAAAAACATCTATTTTATCTCCCTGCAAACAAGCCATCCAATCCCTTTGACGGTCAGGATTTCTTAAGCTGGTTATCTAGGCAACAACTCGAGTCATTAAATTCCCCTAAGAAAGATTTCCCTTAGTCAACACAACAAATGCCCCCTAAACCGAAATGTGCCAGAAATTCAAACACAAACCCTAATTAACCAAGAACGTAAAAACCCTAATAACCACAACAAATTCCCCCGAAACAGAAATGTGCCAGAAAGTCAAACACGAACAAACATGAACCAAAAACGTAAAAGCCCTAATCAACACAACAAACAGCCCCTAAAACTATTTAATTTATTAAGAACTCGTTTGTAAAACTAGTACAATTTATGACTTTTCTTTATAACTTTTCAGTCTATTGAAGAACAAGTGGGTTGCATTAGCTCTTCTAAAGATCACGTTTCAAAAGAATACGAATAATTGTTCCAATCCAAGTTGTGGAACACTTCTCAAGTTATGATCATCACCACTTTCACTTGTGCCTTCTGCGTCTGAGAACAAGATGCTTTCAAAATAATTTATAATCATCGCCACTGAGAAGACTCAAAACCGGAAGTAAGTTTTGGGCATCTACAGATTACTACCATAAACTTCAAACAAGGAATGACTCTGAGAGAGCTACATATCCACATTTATCCATCACATCATATTACAACGCAATGAATACCAGCTAAACTTAGTTGTACACTTTTACCAGTAGATGGACTAATTTAAAGCAAAACAGATTAGTGTTTTGGCCATCTATTCACAGAAGATATAATACAGAAAAAGACAGTCTATACTTCAACCCAACAGTGTGAATTCTGAGAGACACTCCCAGAGGAATAAAATCTGGAATGGAAAACCACAAGCATTTGCCAATTCAAACTCCGTGGACTTCAAGTTATAGGATTACATAGCTACAATATCCATAACACCATATAACAAAAAAGTGAGTCACAGGTACCTGGCAAAGTCATTCCTAGCCTAATACTTAGGATTAGTTGAGTCATCATCTGTAACAATCTGTTAAGATAATTACAAGGATTGAGTGAAGGAGGATAGAAGTTCAGAAGATTTAGGAAGAAAACAGAGGCAATATGAGAAGAACATTAGTCAATTTCATATCCGCCAGAAAAGGAGTTTGGCGGGTATTTAACAGAGAAGGAGATGACCCACGTTCCCACGGCCCGGATTCTAGTACCTCCACTACTAAATGAACTTCTCACGACTATGTAATAACATACACGACTTCTAACTGACTCTAATGGGATAAACTTCAACAGACACGACTACTGAACAAAACAGACGACTCTTTAATGGAAAATACGTTTACGACACCAACTAAATTAACTAAAATAAACAAGTCCTTGTTCAAGCTTCTTCTTCCTGGATGTTAATCAACTTCAGTGTTCTTGCTCTTTCTACTCTTTTCTTCTTGTTTCCCCAACCACTGCCAGTTGAATCAGGGATGGATGTAACAATACCCTCCCCACTTTGAAATCCTTGTCCCCAAGGATGTAACATGGGGTAAAGCTGCTTCATGTAATCATAATCTTCCCATGTGGCCTGATTGGGATTGGAGCTTGTCCATTGGACTAATACATGTCGAGTAGGGCCCTATTTTCCTGGAATGTGGCGAGTATCCAAGACACGAAGGGGTTGAATGTCGAATCGCCTATCAGTTAGCAGCTGGGGTATTTCATCAATGGCAATTTCCTTTTGTTTGAGCTTGCTCTTCAGAAGTGACACATGAAAAATAGGATGGAGTTTGGATGAAGGCGGTAAGTCCAGATGGTAAGCGACCGTGCCGATTCTGGCAAGCACTTTGTAAGGTCCATAGAACCTAGGAGACAACTTTAAGTGTTTCCTGAATGTGATGCTAGTTTGTCTGTAAGGATGAAGTTTGAGAAAAACTTCATCACCAACTTCGAAATGCCTCTCAACTCTGTGCTAATCAGCGTACCACTTCATCCTTTGTTGAGCATGAGACAGATTCTATTTCAAGAGATCTTGGATCTCTTGGCATGGATCAAAGAAATCCCTCAGGGTACAACCAACAGGAGTATTGAAAACTGGAACTGGCAAATGAGTAGCCTCATATCCATAAAGTGCCTTAAAAGGGGACATTCCAATGCTAGTATTGTGTGAGGTATTATACCAATACTCTACCAAAGGTAACCAAATAAATCACGAGTGAGGTTTCATGGAACACATGCAACGAAGGTAGTTTTCAAGGCACTTGCTGACACGTTCTGTCTGGCCATCAGATTGTGGATGATACGAGGAGCTGGTGGCTAGTTGGACTCCTGCACATTTCATAAGTTCCTGCCAGAATGAGATAGTAAAGATAGCATCATGATATGATATAATTTGGGTGGGAAGTCCATGTAACATGTAGATCTGATCCATAAACAACTTGGCAACAATATTCGCTGAATATGGATTAGAGAGACCAAGAAAATGTGCATACTTGCTTAAATGATTGACCACTACAAATATGATTGTTTTGCCGGAGGACTTGGGTAGACCATCTATGAAATCCATGATAATACATGCCCAAGGTGATGGGGCTAAGGTTAGTGGTTGTAGCAGCCCCGCATGAGAGGATTTGTCTGGCTTACACATGACACATATATCACAATTTCCAATCCAATTCTCAATATCTTTGCGCATTCCAGACCAACAAAAATAAAGTCTTACCCGGTTAAGAGTAACCTGAATGCTTGAGTGTCCACCAACTAGTGAGTCATGGAGTGCTTTGATGATACGATCTTTTAAAGACTGATCATGGCCGATGCAGATTCTGCCTCTACGCTTTAATACTCCTTGAGACAGATGGTGTTCAGGGTAGGTGCTGGGATCCAAAGATTTGCTTTGGTTGATAGCTTTGAGTTGAGGATCAGATGAATAACTTTGGGCTACAACCAAGATCCAGTCAACCGAACAGGTGGTGATACCATGACAAGAAACAACTATCCCTGGACCAAAGCGTGAAAGGGCATCATCAACAGTTGAATTTTCACTACCCTTGCGATAATGGACAGTGTAGTCCCATTCAAGTAGTTTTGAGGCAAGTTTGTGATGCAACATGGTGTGTATCTCTGCTCTAAGAGGTGTTTAATGGCATGTTGGTCAGTTTTGATAGTGAAAGATTGACTGTGGAGGTAGTTACCCCATTTTTTGACAGCTAAAACGATGGCCAACAATTCTTTATCATAAGTGGAGAGACAGAGTTGTTTTTGTCCCAATGCTTGGCTGAAGTAGGAAATAGGACGACTGTCTTGTGTAAGTATAGCACCAACTCCATTGTCACTAGCATCAGTCTCCAAAAAAAAAGGTTTGCTGAAGTTGGGAAGCGCCAGAAAAGGTGCATAAACCATAACATGTTTCAGCAGCTCCCAAGAGCTTTCAACATCCTCATTCCAAATAAAGGAGTCTTTCTTGAGCAACTGCGTTAGAGGCTTGCTAATAGTACCATAGTTTCCTATGAACTTCCTATAATAGCCAGTTAATCCCAAAAAAACCACGCAGGGATATTAAGTTAGTTGGCCTAGGCCAATTTACCATAGCAGAAATTTTTGAAGGGTCGGTTGCTACTCCTTCATTAGTGATAATATAGCCCAAATATCTATGGAAGTTTTGCCAAAAGAACACTTGGAAGACTTGGCATAGAGTTGATGCTGCTGCATAACTGATAAGACTTGAGAAAGGTGTTGTAAGTGATCCTCCCAACTTTTGTTATAGACCAAACTATCATCAAAGAATACCAAAACAAATCTGCGAATGAAATCTGAAAATACTTGATTCATCAAGCTGTGGAAGGTGGCAGGTGCGCTGCATAGGCCAAATGGCATAACTAGGAACTCATATTGGCCCTGGTGGGTGATGAAACTGTTCATGTAGATATCCTTCTCAACCATACGGATTTGAAAGTAGCCAGATCTCAAATCCAATTTGCTGAAAAAAACTGCACCCTCAAGTTCATCCAGTAACTCATGTATTATAGGAATTGGGAACTACTCTTGATGGTTATGTTGTTCAGGTACCTGTAATCCACACACATTCTCCATCCACCATCTTTTTTTACTAGAATAACAGGTGATGCAAAGGGACTGTGGCTTCGGCGAATAAGACCAGAATGCAGCAGCTCTTGGACAATCTTTTCGATCTCATCTTTGTGATAGTGGGAGTCCTGTAGGGTTCTTGACATTTAGTAATAGCCCTGGGTTGTATTATGATACCGTTCTCTACTCCACATATGGGTGGAAAGGTGTTAGGTTCCTGAAAACCACTGAATAAGTATCAAGTAAGGTGTTGAGCTGCTGCTGAAACTCAGGGGAAACAGAGGACTCTGTATCACTTATAGAAATGAGTTGTCCATGGGAGTCATAAAGGTAGGACTCCATAGGTGACTGCATGGCATTCATGGTGAATAACTCTGCCTGGATGTTGGTGTGGTTATCAGGAGAATCAACTGAAAATACTCTGCCAATTACTGCTGTGATGCCACTTTGAATAAGTTTATTCATAGTTGTTGCATGATCAATTTCAATTCAGAGGATTTTTTGGCTGCTTGAACACGAATAGGAGTGTCACCATGATTGAGAGTAATGCTCATGGTACTGTAATCATATAGAACCAGACCAAAAAGTCGTAGCCAATCACCACCAATAATTAAATCAAAACTATGAAGGGAAAATGTGTGAGGAGAACAAGTAAACTCCATTTCTTGGATTTTCCATTTGAACTTAGGACAGTAGCTTGTGCTGATCTGTCGGACACCACCAGTCACTTCAACCTGCAATGGTTGAGTATGCTCTATGGAACAACGCATACGCTTGTAATATTTGTCATCAATAAAACAATGTGAGCTCCCACCATCAAAGAGTATGTGGAGAGGTTTAACTTTGTAATAGCCTTTAACTCTATAGGTATTAAGATTAGATTGTCCACAGATTGCATTGATTGAAAGCATACCTTCTGATGGATGGTCTAGCACCTCAGTGTCATCATCTATTTCAGTTTGAGGTGCCGAACTTGATGAACCCGTAGCAGGAATGGTTTCACCCGTCATAGAGTATACCTTGGTGTTGCATTGATGTCCAGGTACAAAAGGGAATCCACACTTGAAACATAGACGTTTATCAATCCTTTCTTTCATCTCGGCATCGGTGATGAATCATCGGCGAGGAGGTGGAGGTGGTAAAGCCAATTGTTTTGATTTTTCAGGTAGAGCAGGTGGTGGATATGGAGTGAGCCGGGGCATGTAATTTTGCCTAGGAGAACCCTTAGTGAGTTGAGTAATCAAAGCATTCACCGCGAGTTCTTGCTCCCTAGCCACTACAATAGCAATTAGTAAGGTAGGTGGATGTTGCGCTTGAATAGCCGCTGTGAGAGAGGGCTTCAAATAACCCACAAATTTCTCTTTATAGAATAATTCATCAAACTGGGGATAATGAATTTGGACTGAGGTCATCATAGCATCAAATCTTTCAAGAACCTCCTGCAGGGATTCATCATCTTTTTTCTTAAGACACATAAAAGTTTCCAACAGGTGGCCACGATTCTCCGTATCAAAACGAATGAGGACAGCGGCAGTGAAAGCATCCCAAGTAGTTGGCTTGTTGTAGATTAGACCACGGAACCATGTATCAGTTGGGCCTTCAAGATGGACACGAGCGAAGTCTATTCTTTCAGTATAAGCGATACCTGTATAAATTGAGAAAAAAGCATTGCTACGATCAATCCAAGAAAGGGGATGGTTGCCATTAAACTTCGGAAAATCCATGAATGGCATCTTGGATCGCCTTCTGCGATCAAACTCATCTTGTTTGTTCTCATTGTAGAGAACTAGTAACTGTGGGTGACGCCACTGTAATCCCTCACAGAAAGTGCGTTGATGAGGGCCTTTGGGAGCCCATGATAGATGCTCTCCTAGGACGAAAGGAGTCAAACCTGAAGCAAGTGCTTAGAATTTTGGGAATTCAAGCTATGGAGAATCTCTTTGCTGGATAGTTAGCATTTTTAGGTTCATGTCATCGAATTTCTTTTGTGTGGCAGCTTCATGAACTGATAAAGAGGCATTCAGCGTTTCTGCAATTTTCTCCATAAGTGCCGGTGGGGCATCTCTTGTCTGATAATGGTGAAAGGAGTCGTTGGTGGAATAAGGTTCAGGACGCTTACCTTGGAGAACATCAGTGTACTGGTTCTTTGGTGGTGGCGGGACGGAAGGAGGTGGTTGTGGGTTTTTATCTTGTGGAGCAACATTGGTTTGGGGATGTAAATTTCGCATTTTTGGAGGTGGATCGTACCGCTCTGATACTAATTGTAACAATTTGTTAAGATAATTACAAGGATTGAGTGAAGGAGGATAGAAGTTCAGAAGATTTATGAAGAAAACAAAGGCAATATGAGAAGAACATTAGTCAATTTCATATCCTCCAGAAAAGGAGCTTGGCGGGTATTTAACAGAGAAGGAGATGACCCACGTTCCCACGGCCCGGATTCTAGTACCTCCACTACTAAATGAACTCTCACGACTTTGTAATAACATACACAACTTCTAACTGACTCTAATTGGATAAACTTCAACAGACACGACTACTGAACAAAACAGACGACTCTTTAATGGGAAATACGTTTACAACACCAACTAAATTAACTAAAATAAACAAGTCATTGTTCAAGCTTCTTCTTCCTGGATGTTAATCAACTTCATTGTTCTTGCTCTTTCTCCTCTTTTCTTCTTGCTTCCCCACCCATTTCCAGTTGAATCAGGGAGGGATGTAACATCATCCGCCAAGACGACTTTGATCTTTTCAAACCTGAAATCCCCTGAGTTCACATTGCACTTTGTTGGGATTGTTAAGACTGTTTTTGAGTTTTTCTTGAATAATGCCCATAAAAACAGCACAATCAACGCCAACAGGGGCCATATCTAGTCAAGAAAACCAATCCAGAAAGGAGTCCTAAAGCACAAATTTTCTTCTTGTGTGAAAATTTTCTCCCGACTTAGGTCACTGGAAAATTACCATGTATCGGCGGGCTGGGAATGCAGCCACTCAGGAACACTTCTTGTCCTAAAATTCCAAGAATAGACGCTCATGTCAGCATCGTAGTTCCACTAGATGAACTCAACCCCACCAGCACATCTTCACTTTTCCACATTTCACCTAAATCCACCTGATGCGTCAACAAAGGAACATAGGGCCTAGCACCCCCGAATCTACTCAACCTAACCTCAATCCTTTTTGAGCTTGCATCGTACTCAATCCATGAATGAAGTTTCATTCCGCTATTCAGAATCAGATCGATCGACGATACATTGCTTGTTTTCACAGAAACAAGACTACCCATCAACACCAACATGATTAGCATTCACATCCTCCACATTCTCATCAAGAGAAGTATCAAATTCCGCCCCAATAAATCGTCTCTCTCTTAAAACCCCATAACCCTATAAAGAAACTTTGGATAGGAAGTTTCTTGGCACAATCAGAAAGGCCAGGCCGTCACCATTGTGAGGCAAAATCGAGAAAGTGAAATTAGTGGAAAAAGAAGCCGGCTTACCCGACTTCAAGCTTGAGCTCACAAGTCTAATAGGCCTCTTCTGGATCATAAATCCAGAGCTCGGAGAGGAAATGCAAGGGTTAGTGAGCTGAACAGAAGAACCCTCATTCGTAAACTTGGCGCCACCATTGAGAACAATGTTCGGACCAAATTGCAGATTGCTGGACAGCGAAAGAGACAAACGAAATGCAGATAAAAAGATTGAGAGGATAATGTTGGAATTTTGATGTCGGTTTTGTCACGCTTTGTATGTTTTCGTTAGTATTTGTAAAATATGATAAAAACAGAAAGAAAAATGTGAAAGCAGTAAAAACTCCCGATGTAAGTCCCGTGGTTCACCGAATCCAAGGATTCAGTTAGTCCACGTTGAGCTACATTAACTCAGAGTCTCGCTGTCGTATATTACTTTCTCCTTCAAATTTTCAGTACAAATCTAGGCCAAAAAATCACTCAACGAGAACAAGATCTCGTATTACAACTTGAACAACACCAAAGAAGGAATACAGTGACTAAAAGTCACTTTTCAAGATGACTAATCGGTGAAAAACACCAGAAACACAATATAACTCAAGAAACAAGATGGTTTCTTCAAGAGAATGTAATCGTAGACACAATTTCCGATGAGTCACCGGAGAGAGCAGTCGAGAGAAAGTTGAAAGTCGAGTGAGAGAAAGATAAACCATAGAATGAATTGATATCCATTATTTTCTCACTCCTCAACATTTATACTTCTGACATGCAATTGATCTGCACCGTTCA
>JAOWBN010242546.1:0-11999 GCA_028565015.1 Pinguicula moranensis | reverse complement strand
GGTGAAATTTTCCTTCTTAAGTATTAAGATTGAAAATTCATCCTACTAAACTCTTCAACAATTCTCACCAACCACGCTTTTTGCTATTAAGAGAAACATTATTTTTAAAGCCAATACATATGCTCTTAATTGGATTTCTACAATAGACTCGTGAGCACTAATATATATATACAATAATTTTTAGAGCATTTATATACATCACTATGCTCTTTTTTCTTTTCTTTGGAATAGCTAACTTGATCTTTTAATGCACATAAACAAATGGCTAGCTATTCATCAAAATAGAGAAAAGACTTTCAAAATTTCTGGATTTTATTATCTTTTTTTTCCTTTCTTTTTTCTTTTGTTTGCTTTTGCTCTTTCATATTCATAACTTGTCATGTTCTTGGTTTAAACTTAGAGGGGTTATTCTAGTTGAAGAGTTGTTCAATATTCATAGTCAATCAAAAACTTCATCTAGATCAATTCACTTCCATATGGTCCCGACAATGCTCAATTGTCTTTTCTCATCAACAAGCAATTCTCAAGTATTTCATGAGCCAATGCATGCACATTAATCTTAAGATAACCACATGATACCAATGTGCACATAACCACATGACAATGCATAAAATGACTAGCATATACTGCTCAGTAGAGATAAATAGATAATCAATTAAAAACAATACTCCTCTGAGATCAGTTGAGTCTTCAGAAAGGCTCCAAGTCTGAGGTCACGTCCTCATCCTCTTAAAAAGAAATAGGCATGTCATCATGAAGAGGTGGGGAAGTGTTGTCTCTTGGAGTTGGGAGCCTCGGGTTTCTGCCCGGAACAAGTGAAAAACTAATTAAAACTACAAAATAAAATTATGTGACTACCAATCAATTATGTACCACATCCTCCCCAAACATAAAGTTCATGAAAGTTAATAAACATAAATGGATATTAGAGAGTACGGGAGCACATCCCTTATTTGTAGAACATCTAAAAAACTACTAAGTAAAATTCTACAACTACCAATCAAGTATGTGTCACCTTTTCCCCAAACTTAGGGTTCATGATAATTAAGAATTTAAGCTCTTCAAAGGATATTAAGGAGTACGGGGACACATCTCTGATTGGTCCAAAAACAAGTAAAAAGTAAAATAGCTAATTAAAACATGTTAAAAAAACATGAACAACTAAAACAACTAATAAAAACTACAATGTAAAATTACTACTACCAAACAAGTATGCATCACCTCATCCCAAAAAATTAAAGTTCATATAGTTAAGAATTTAAGCTCATCAAATGATATTAGGGAATATGAGGACACATCCCTGGTTGGACCAAAAACAAGTAAAAAAAACAAAAAAACAAACAGCTTATTATAACAAGTAAAAAGAAAATGAAAAAGTAAAACTCCTAACTAAATTAACTACCAGACATGTATGTATAACTTCCTCCACAAACTTAAGGTTCATAATAGTTAGGAAATTAAGCACATCAAATGATAATAGGGAGTACGGGGATACATCCCTGATTAGAAATAAAGACTTGGGTTGCCTCCCTAGAAGCGTTTTTTAATGTTCCTAGCTTGACATGAAGTCCAATCCCCGGCAACAGCCCCAAAAACTTGATGCGCATATACGTGATGCACTTTTGTGGTGCAAGTGTACACGTCGCATAAGTAATAAAGTGATGGCGTACGATGTCAAACCTCAGGGATTGGGATAAACAATCACTAACATTCACAAGTTTTATACAATTTGAATAGAATAAAACTGCATTGATGTTGGTACTACTCTATTCATTACTACAAGTTAGACAATGAACATAGACGAATAAAATGGAGTGGAACGGAGATAGATTTGATACAAAGGGTTGAGCTATTCAGGGGAATTGCATTTTCACCACTAAAGTCACTCGGGTAGATTTATAGCCTAACTAGTCAGGCATTACTTGTCATATTGTGGCTACCGAAATCACCTATCTTAGACCTTTATCTCTCTTGAGCTGTAAATGTCCTTCACTGGTTTAGAGATGTGCATCTCTCGATGGCACATGCAGGTAAACCAGAGACATTACTCTCAAATGATCCTCACACGGTAGCACGGATCATATAGGCATTATCATGCTATAGCAATCGATGTGGACCTAGTTATGCCTAACATAATTTGTATCTCTCGACCTCCCTTATGCTTAGTGCATCTACTCACGTTTGATCAGACATAAATAGATGAGGATGAAGAACAGCAAGATCAAACACTATAAAGACAAGTAAACATGGTGAACATTCCATAAAATCCCCGAGTTCCTTAAGGGCTTCATCACTCTCCTTGATTTAAAGGATTAGCTCGTGCTTAAGGCATGAGCCGGTCTACAAACACAACATTGAGTCCATCACAAGACAAGAAGAGAATCAAATCATAGCTGCAGTATGGTAACTCAAAACCCTCTTTTCTTCGACTCTCCTGTTCTCGTCCGTCTCCCATTTCTTTGTGTTGGTTCTGCCTTTTATACAGTTTCGGTAGCTTCCCGTGAAAGCTTCCAAAATAGTGCAGGGTACATTCGCCCGCCTACCAAGTGTGGCATGACATATCACCTTGCGTACTCTTGGAATTAGAAATTGGTGTCACATCTTGGATAATTGGGGTAAAACCTCTGCTTTTGGAGTTGTTTCTCTTCCTTTTCTCTCAAAGTGTAATAGCTGGCTTATGTCTACAAAAGGAAGGAAAAAATGTATAAAGGCTTTTCCCACCATCCTTATTGAACCAAATCAGACTCAAATACTTTGCATTTAGTAGGTATAAATTTGGTTCATCAGTAAACACAATTCCATGGTAGTGGATTAACTTTTAATCCTAGCCATACGTGTCTACATGGTTTTGAGCTACCCATGATTTTGTAGAACTCCTCCACTCAACCTTTATATACAACTCTTTGTATATGAAAACCTCATTGCATTTAATATCATTGGATATGCATCAATTGCATGTAATTCAATTGGAAAAAAATGACCACTAACTTCATATATCTCATATATGAAAGTCTAGTAACATTTCACTATCTCATCTCCATGGGTTAGTACCTTCCAACTCAAATTCAAATAATGCAAGGTTTATATTTAATAAATTACATCCCCTAAACATTTCATATTTATGTTTAGGACCCCATTATTACATTTGAGTCCCACAAGAATCAAATTCTTGAAATAGGCCCCTTAACTCTTCCTTGGTTCAATTTTGGCCCCTCAAGAGTTTGATGTTAATGTGTGTGCCCTATGCATTCTCAATAGCTTGGAAATAAACCATGAATTAACATAATCCTATAATGGTTAATGAATTAAACTCTTTTAATTCATTAATCCCTAATTCCTGTCCGTAGACCGTGAGTGACATCTAGCAATATGTCATGGACACCCAAGTATTGAAAATAGTCATATGAGAAGACTATCCCTTTCACCTTGATCATATCTTAATCTAGCATATAGAGGTTATTTGTCATCCTCTTTGATATATGCTCTAAATTTCTTGTATCGGAGATCATGATCCCTGGATATTGATTAGAAACTCTTATCAAATCAAACTCGTGCTTTGATCAAAGGCTTCATCCTAATCTCTTACAAGTGACCAAAGGGATATATCCTCCTAACTATTTAGGAGTAGTGAATCCTTTATTGATCACTCACAATCTTTTTGTGCTTCATGTCACCGCCAAAACTATCCATTGTTACCCATTTACAGTATAACGCCAAATAAAATCAAAGAATAACATTCATACTCAAGAATCCATGGTGATCTCAAGTCTATAGAGCACTTACAGCTACTATTCTTTAGATTATCTGCCATTGATAATATGGTGAACTCCAGTTAGGTCAATCCGATGTGCATGTCAACTACAAGGATCCATGTTCTAGCTTAGGTATCGCTACACCATAGTTGAAGAGATCAACTATTCCCTTCAAAAGGAAGCTGAGTTAGAACATGTTAACCTATCCGTATTAGTAATCCACTGTCTCACTAATACTATAATTAGAAATATTTAATATTTATAACTTTATTAGTGTGGTCGTAATGCCCTGTCTCACTAATACTATTATTAGAGATATTTAATATTTATAACTTTAGTAGAGTGGTCTCATCATCACAACTCATTGTGATCCACTCTAAGTTATCAATACATTGGCTTCATTATTCATCTTGCAATAAAAGCAGTAAATAAACAAATAATGAAGAATGCTACAAATCATATGCATGGATATAAAAGCGTTGATTCAAAGGCCCTAAGTGATTGGTCTTGGGGCACAACACTGACAAGGCCAGTGGCAGTGATTGTCGTCCAATCTATATCCAATCCTTCTGGACGAATATAGATAGTTTGAATGATCTTACTAAGTAGTCCATCTTGTCCGGATAGGATCTTACAAAACTATTTACCTAGCAATGCTAGGTTAAATAGCTCCAGATTCTTGATTCCCTGCTCGCCTTGATTTATTCCTTGACAGATGAGGTCCCACTTTATTCAATGTATCAATTTGGGTTCCTGGGAAGTTATCCCTAGAGAATTTTGATTGGATCCTTTGTGTAGAATCAATTACTCCTCGTGGCGCTTTAAAAGTGGTGGGTAGTATATCGCTAAACTAATGAGGGTAGACTTGATAAGTGCAATTCGACCCCCAGATGCGAGGTAGAAGTTTTCCCAACTCTTAATTTTTTTCTTTGAAGTTTTTCTATCACCAATTGCCATGAAGATGTTCTACTTGGGTTTGCAGCCACGTGCAGACTAAGATATGTTTGTGGTAGTTTGGCTATAAGGCAGTTGAGACAGCTTGCATAGCTTTGAAGATTAGAGATTGGGATATTTATCCCAAAAATGTTGCTTTTAGAGAAATTAACTATGTGGCCTGATTCCATCTCGAAAAACCTCATAACATCTTTCATTCCTTTTACACTTTTGGTAGTTCCGTGACAGAACAGGAGGGTATCATTAGCATACTATAGGTACGTTGTCGTAGTTTGTGTTTACCAATATACAGGGGGGCATCTTCCCAGCATTATTTCCTGGTCAATCATAAGATGTAAACCTTCAATGGCAATCAGAAAGAAAAAAGGCAACAGGGGATCGCCCTGCCTGAAACCCTTTTCAAATGCAAAATCCCCTTAAGGGTTGTGGTTGATTAGTATTGTAGCAATAGTTGTGGTTACACATTCAACAATCCGGTTTCTCCATTTTTCATAGAATCCAAACTTCTCCAGCATCATAAGGAGGAAGCCCAATCAACTTAATCGAAAGCCTTTTCAAAGTCCACTATGGTAAAGACTCGGTCACGTAAACAGCCATTCTTGCGAGAGGAGGAATCGATCAAGCAAGCTGGCAGAGGTATATAATTTGTTTGTCCAAGTGAATCGGCGTCTCTGTAGTACGATGTTCACGAGTTTAGTTTGCCTAACGAATTGGTTAAAATCCTTTATTTCAATGGCAGGGCTTAACTACTGAGGTTTTCGTTCTTTCACGTTTTTCACAGTATTGAAATCTCAACCGAGGCACCAGAGCCTGTTTAGATCCTTTGCAACGTGTTAAAGAGCTCATACAAAAGCTATTTCTTGAATGGAAGTTCACACGGAAACTAGATATTCACAATCGTCACTTTCTATTTCTTTGGTCCCCATCGCCAAGACACTGCTAACATTCCATGTGCATCCTAGCTAATTTCTATCTCAAACATCTCTTGGTCTCAAACGCAAAGCATACCCCCATAATTTCCTATCGCAATTTTTGCTCGCCAATCAAACCTATTGTTAGTTCAAATATCTTGAAAATCCTAGGTTGAGGTTGTGTCAGATTTGATTTCCTAAATGAAGAATAGTTGTATTTTCTGCTTCCTGACCATATCTTTTATCTCATCTTTTACTACTGCCTCCCATACCACAAACGTTATAGGTTGTGATATTAATGGGTTATTAGCAAGAAACATTAGTGCTCCAATTACACTAAGATATAGTACTTCGGGACCAAGAAGTTCTTCACCAGCTTCAGGAGAGCGAAATGGATCATTTTTCACATACAGTTATCTTACCACCATTGGTGTATTCAATGGATGTGCTTCATCCATGTAAAAACTTTTGAACACTTTCTCCAAATAATTAGATTGATGCACAAAATTCCTTCAGCCAAGTGCTCAATTTGAAGACTTAAATACAATTGTGTTTTCCAAGGTATTTCATTTCAATTTTTTTCTTCAAACAGGCTATTGCCTTTGATAACTCTTCAGGAGTTCCAATAATATTTAAGTCATCTACATAGACAGCAATGGTAAAAAGTTCTAATCCTGATCTATTTATAAAAACATATCGGCATATTGGATCATTTTTACAGTTTACCTTTAATAGGTATGTGCTCAAAGAATTGAACCACATATGTCCGGATTGTTTCAATCCATATAGATATTTATTTGTTTTAATCGAATAAATCTCTCGAAAATTAGAACTTTGTGCTTCAGGGATTTTCATACAAACATCATTTTCTAGTGAGCCATATAAATAGGCTGTCACTATATCCATCAGCCGCATCTCAAACTTTTCATGAATTGCCAGACTTATCAAATAAATAAATGTGATTACATCCATCATAGGATAATAAGTCTCTTTATAATCAATTTATGGTCTATGGGTAAACATTGTGCGACAAGTCGTGTTTTATATCTCACGACTTTATTTTTCTTAATTCTTTTCCACACAAATACCAATTTATATCCGACTGGTTTTATACCTTTTGGTATAGGGACTACTGCTCCAAAAAACTTCACATTTCCATAAAAAAAAAACTTTACTTTCAAGCAATTGCTTCTTTCCATTTCGGTCAATCATGTTTGCGCATACATTCCTTCATAGATCAAGGTTCAATATTCTCATTCTCTTTCATTATATCGCATGTTATATTATAAACAAAAATATCGTCGATGTTTGTTACATCTCAATTCCATCTTTTTCCCGTTACGACCTAATTTATGGAGATCCCCTCATTTTTATGTACCTGAATTTCTCCATTTATGTCCTTTTCCTCTTCTGAAATATTACGGGTTCTTACTGAAGATTTTATTTTCTCTTTTGGACCATTCCCTATATTTATTCCTTTTCTTTTTCAAGGAATTTTATCTTTGGAATTGATTAGTCTTCCACACTTCATGCGTGATTTAAACTCATTTGCTGTAGAAAATTTGTTCTTCTGAGACATTAAGTCTAATTGGAGCAGTTACAGCTGATGCATGAGACTTGGTTACCTTCTTCAGGTCAGTAAACGCATCTAGCAATTGATTTGCTTAATTTTGCAAATGAATAATATTTTTAACTTCAAGTTCACATTGTCTAGAATGAAGATCAAAATGTAATAGTGAAGATTCATGCCTGGATATTGTCTTTTTTAGTTGTTTATTTTTTTCTCCCTAATGTTGAAAAAATTAATTCATGAAAATGACAATCAGCAAATCTTGTTGTAAATTAATCTCTAGTTGATGGTCCTTAATATTTAATTACCGAGGCAGATTCATATCCAACATATATTCCTATCCTCCTTTGAGAACCCATCTTCGTACGTTGTGAAGGAGCAATTGGTACAAATACCGCACATTCAAATATTTTTAGATGGAAAATATTTTGTTCTTGACCATAAACCATTTCCATCAGAGAGAAATATTATAACTTGTTGTCATGATACGGATAAGTGTTGTTGCATGCAAAATTGCATGTCACCAAGTAGATATGGGGAGTTTAGAATGTATAAGCATTGGCCTTGCAATCAATTGGAGGCGCTCAATAAATGATTCAGCCAAACCATTCTGTGCATGAACATGTACAACAGGAGGTTCAATGGTTATCCTAATTGACATACAATAGTCATTGAAGGCTTGTGATAAAAATTCAATAGTATTATCTAGGCGGATTTTCTTTATTGGAAAATAAGGGAAATGGGCTCGCAAGCGAATTATTTGTGCAAGTAATATTGCAAAAGCTAAATTGTGAGTAGATAATAATTACACATGCGACCATCTAGTTGATACATCAATCATAATCATAAAATATCTTAATGGTGTGCACGGTGAGTGTATACGCCCACATATATCCCCCTGAATTCTTTTAAAGAATGTAGGGTTCTCATACACAACTTTATTTAATGAAGGCCTTATAATTAGTTTTTTTTTTTTTAGGTAAGCCAAATTTTATTAAGTATAAATAAAGTGTGTACAAGTGAAGAAAACAAAGGAAAAACAAAAAAATACAAAAAAGTACACTATGTCCCCTAGGAGGTATCAACTAGATAGTATCTTTGATATTGATCTGGGTATCATGCCTTTTCTTCATACTCTCCTCTGATATAGCTAAGGGTGATCTGGTACATGGCTCACCTAGCGTCATAGTACATTACAAAGTAACTTAGCATTCAGATCATCACCATCATCCGCTCTTCACCAAAGCAAAATGTCATGACTAACACATTATCAATTTCAATTATAGGAATATTGGTACACAGCTTGGTTAAGTTTGGTGAGTTATCCCTTTAATGAGAGAAGGGGTGGTACTCCGAGTAGACATGCATATCAGATCAAAACCAAATAAAATAAACTAGAAGAACCTATTTAAGTAATGGGCATAGTTTCTTTCGAAGCATAGATCTCATGAGTGTTAGTTATCCCTCGATCTTCCTGGATCTCATTATGTTGGAGGTCATTATGCATACAGCCTAGTGGCTATAATAGCCAATTAGACATGTGTATTCCTCCTCTTGGCTTTGATCTATATTCAAGTTGATCTTTTGATATTCTCATAGATCAGAATTGTGTCTAGTTGAATGCTCTGAACTGACATATGTTCCTTGCCAGCCAGATGTTTCAGTCCATTGAGAATCAGGTTGTTCTCTATGCTTGTAGTTTGGTCAAGGGGGGTGGATAGTGTAGTGAAGTTTTCTATTGTTGGGAGCTGGTTTGTAGGGACATCAATGTGTTGTGATTGCTGAAGCTCCTTCCTAACCTGTTCCATAATGAAACAAGAAGAGAGTAAATGTAGTACAGTTTCAAAATAGGAGAGGCAAAGAGTACTTGTCCATTTGGTCTTCAGGTATGAGTCCTCTTATCCTAATTGCTCCTTGTGCCACTAATTTTTCTTGCTTATGCTGGTTTCTGTCTCAAGAGGGCTGCAAAATCCTCTTGCTTTGAATTGGTTAACTCCTCCTTAACACAGTAGATTGTTTCCTCACATTTTGTAGTTCAGACATTGTCCCTTCAGCTTGGACCGCTGCCATTTTGTAGACAGACCAAAGGTTTTATCAGCCAATCATTGAAGGAGTATGGAAATTCTTTTCTTTATACTCTATGCCACATCCAATTATCTTTCTGAATTTTTGTCATAGTATGAAACATATTTTTCTTTATTGCCTGGAAATGGATGCAGTTTCGAGCTAGCTAGATATTCAAGGTCATGGCTGACCAAATGGTTATCCAATCCTCCCCGATTACCTGAAGAGGTTTTGCATTTGCAAACTTCTCTAGTGATGGAACCTGGAAATCAGGAAGTTGGTATGTTCCATCCGAGGACAACCAGGCCCTAATTTCTCCCCGAACCTGCACAGACAGAGAGCAATGAAAGAAAAGATGCTCAAATCTTTCTAATTTAGTTAAGCATATAGGGCAGTTTGCATTTTGTGATTCAGGTATAATGCGCCGTCTCTGTAATGCCCCTTTTGTTGGCAATGCATCCTGCAACAATTTACACACAAAAAATGATATCCTTTTTGGCACCAATCTGTTCTAGATGTTGGATAGCTTCATGATGTGGGTATAATTAGTTTGCCTTGAGAGTAAGGAGCATAAGAAAATTCACTGGTTTGAAAAATTTTCTGATTTTTCATTGAATTACCACATGAATTCTCTATAATTTTTCGCATCTTAAAGTATCCGGGATGGCCCAACCGGTCATGCCAAACTTTGAAAGTTGTAGTAGTCTTTAAACTTTCAACAACATAAGCTTCAACTATTTTTATTGTTGTGTAATACAATCAAGAGGCTATTATGGATAACCTTTCTAAGATGCATTTGTTACCCGAAATGATTGATTTAATGCATAGGTATTTTTCATCTTTTTCGTTCATAATCTCGATATGATATCTATTTCGGCGAATATCTTTGAAACTCAATAAATTTTGTCGAGACTCAGGTGTGAATAAAGCATCATCCATTGTAATACTTGTTCCTTGTGGTAGTACAATTTGTGCTCTTCCAGAGCCTTCAATTAATTTTGCACTACCAGATTTTGTATTAACATACGCTTCTCTTGTAGATAGAAAAGCAAAATATTTTTTATTATTGAGTATGTTATGTGTTGTTGCACTGTTTGCGAGACATGCATCTTCCTCATTTGATTTGGACAAATCCATAGTTATCTTCAATAAATAACTAAAATTAAAAAATAATAAACAAAATAAAACTTTACAACAAAGAAACTATTACATGATTAATAGAGCATAACACTTGGGACTAACTAAAATACAAAACAAATTTAGATATTTTTGCCACTGTTCATAGGATCGGGGTAGATAAGGAAATCAACAACATCTAAATGTGTCACATCAAATTTGTTATGGAGGAAATCATCTTGAACAAAATTCATCTCTACATTCAGCATGTAGTTTTGAACAAAGTTTGTCTCCGCATTCTTCTCTTTATCTTTTGAAGCTTAGTTCTACAATGTGCTTTGGCGTATGGCAGGTACAGGACCAATGATTGTTCATCCCACATTGATGGCAAATATTTTCCACATTCTTGTTGTTCTGAGATTCTTTGTCGCGACCTTATAAATTTTCATTTTTCTCCCACCTTTGGTGGTTATTTGAATTATTAGGATTATTGCAACGAGAGTAAGGATGATTTTCATGATTTTTACGAACACGACCACAACGGGGGCCTGGGTTAAATGTATTTGCATTCACTTCTAGGAATGGAGCAGAACCAGTGGGGTGTGATTGATGATTTTTCATCAGCAACTCGTTATTTTGTTCAGCCACAAGAAGACACGAAATTAGTTCGTAGTACTTATTGAAACCTTTATCACAGTATTGCTACTGCATGAGCATATTAATGGCATGAAAAGTAGAGAATGTTTTCTCTAGCATGTCCTCATCGATAATCTTTTCACCTTCTAATTTAAGTTGAGAACGGATTTTAAACATGGCAAAAATTATATTCGCTTACATATTTAAAATTTTGTAAGCGTAAATGTTACCAATCATAACGAGCTTTTGCAATTTTCACCATTTTCTGGTGATCATATCTCTCTTTGAAATTTTTCCAAAGATCTACAGGATCTCTTATAGTAAGGTATTCTTCTTTGAGCCCCTCATCAATATGGTGGCGAATAAATTTCATGGCTTTCACCTTATCTTGTTGAGATGCTTGCATCGTTTATGGTGTCTTCGAGACCCATAGCATTTAGGTGGATTTCCGTTTCAAGAATCCATGACAAGTAATTCTTCCCGGTGATGTCAAGAGCAACAAATTCAAGTTTAAAAAAATTAGACATTATAACACTAATTGACTAATTTTACCCCATGCTAGTAGCTCCGTAGTTGATAACGTTTTGTAAAATCGATGATAATAACAGCATAATGAATACAAATGATAATAAATATACGACACATTACTTCTCTTCTAACAAAAAAAAAACTTAACTTTTTCTCTACTATTTCCCTCAATGTTTTGGTACAGATTTCATCCCATTGTAGAGTCTTATTTATAGAAAATGACTTGGGACACTTTTCCTTCAACATGTCTTTCTTCAGGTTTAGAGTTGTTATGTATCTTGCAAAATTGACAAATACCCTATTGGGGTGGCTTAAAGCATGTTTGCAAGTTCTTGTGCTTATGCAGAAGTAACTTTTCAAAAGGTCTTTTGGAAAAGGAGCTTTTATAAAAAAAATGGGAGAGTGTTTGCAAAATATGCTTTACTACAACAAAAGTCAAAAAATAGTGTTTGCAAAGAATTATTCCAA
>JAOWBN010242535.1:0-12000 GCA_028565015.1 Pinguicula moranensis | reverse complement strand
CTGCTTTTCCTCTCATCACTACATCTTACCGCATTGAAGTCTTTGACAACACACCACCTTGCATTAGGATCTCTACCAATAATTTGAGCAATTTTGTTCCATACTTCTTTCTTGAGACAAAGTATGCAGGGGAGGCATACATTTAGTAACTTAATCGGTATAGAGTGTTGTCCCCAGGTTCCTTCCAACCCCATTATGTTGTTTTTCATCCATGAGTTAGTAATCTAGAAGACATTCTTATTCCACATACTTAAAAGGCCTCCAGAGCTCCCTACAGCTTCAACGTATCTCCAATCTAGATCATCGTATGGCCAAAGCTGTTTGCACTTGAGAGTATTCATGTCTCGAAGTTTAGTTTCCTGAATAAGTATCATATCAACACTGTGTTTTTGCACTAAATCACGAATTTCTGCTTTCTTGTTTGGAGTCCCGAGTCCTCTGGCGTTATATGAGATGATTCTCATTCCTTAATCAGATGGGCTACTTGGTATTGAAGTTAGTAGCTCCGGCTGGACCCTTTGTTATATCTCAAGGCGAGATATAACCTCTGCTCTGGGGGTATTAAGGGTGACTCCCAGTTCTAAAGCTAAGTCGATACAAGCATCTGCTTCTTGATGTTGAGCTGGTATGACCCCAGCATCCCTGGTTTCATTGTGCTTCTGTGTACCCATTAAAGGAGCATCAGAACTTGGATCCGTGCCCGCCTTGTACTCTGGTGACGGCGGTGATACCTGGATTAGTAGCATAGGATCCTGATTACTTGGTAGTTGAGTGGGAGTCGGTGCCGTAACAGCATCTATTTGGAGATGAGTGTCCTCAGCAGGGGTTGACTCATGCACCTCCACCCGCTGGACTGCTAGATCCGAATTATTTTGAATTACTTCCAGGCTATCAGACTTTAATTTTGGAGACCAGCTCATGGGCCGTAGGCCCATCCTACGGTGTTGCTTGGCTAATAGTTCGGTGAAGCTTTTTCGGATGTGTCTTCCCTGCGGCCCATAAGTTATACCATCATGATCCTTGTTCGAAGGCCCGTTCTGCCCATAACTCTGCTGTTCAATATTTGGCTTTTCACTCATTTTGGTAAGTTGACTGCAGGGGTTGATTACAGCTGGCTCTGATTCGCCCCCAATTCCCTGGATTTGCTTGAGATACGCTGCATCCGCAATCTCACCAGGTCTATGAGTTGATAGAGACTCTACACTGACATGCTCGTTGACTACATTGGAATTTTGATTTCCCGCCATTACCAAGTCCTCCGCTTCGTGGTCCGGCGGAATAGAATTAACCGGCGTCGGCTCGACCATTTTTTCTGAAAGTACAACTAAATGCGCATCCCTTTTTTCTCCAACTTTCTGCTTTCCTTCTCTGTACCTTTCTCTGGTTAATTTGGGCCATACTTCTTCATTACGGATATCTTGTCTAGACAAATGAGCTCAGCCTGTTCGCCGAGTGTCTTTCCGGCCGTCAGGGGACTTGGTGCGAACTTCTTCTGTCACTTGAATGCTGAACTTTTCTCCCGCTGATTCGATTTCCAACATTTGACGGATTTGATCATGCGACGAAGTCAAAATCTGTGCCCGTGCGTATTGCATCTCAGTTTTATCCGTTGTCTTCTCATCCAACTTAAGCAATACTCCCAGTCGCTTCACTACTTCATCAAAGAACTTCTGGTACCAAAATTGCAGTGGCGTGCCTCGGATTTGTATCCAGGTAGGGCGAGCTAGCTTTCCATTGACCAAGCGCCATGGCCTCAGTGAGTGCAAACACAGTTTTCCGGCAGTATCATTATCATCCAGCAGCCTTGATTGGTCCTCAATAGATGTTAGTTTCAACAAGACTTCCCCACCTTTCAGACGATTTACCGCACTACCAGTGTAACCTTCATCAGATAGAATAGAATTAATGCTGTTTATGTCCAGCATCGGATTGAGCTGCCCGATGAGACATGTTTGTAGCCACTTCGCCTCTTCAGGATCTGGCAGAAATTGAATAACCAAAGTCTCATCGATTGCGTTTGGATCAGTAGAGGATCCTGCTGGAGAATGAGAGTCATGATTTTGTTCTCCTTTCCCCTCATCAACAGGTCCCACGAACGCTGTCTCTGATCTGGCTGGACTAGCTCGAAGTTGGAAAGAGCCCACACGAATGTTGTTTAGACGCTCCAGCAATTGCGGCCTAACTGAGTTCTTGTGGAAACGCACGAAACCGAAACGCGAATTCTGTTGGGTTGCCTGAGGAGATAGGTGGATATCAGTGACATTTCCGTACCCTGAGAAAACTTGCCACATTTCCTTCTTTTGCCACATTGGCGGGAAATTGGTGAAGTAGTAGGAAATCGAGTTTGTTCTCAATTTGTGTATATGGGCTGGGACCTACTGAGGCGGAGAGTCTCTTTTGGTTGGAGAAACAGGGGACTCTGTTTCTTTCTCGGGATTTTGACTGCCTCGCCGACGAACCACTTTCCAATCGGGCTCTTCGCGGTTAGTAATTTGCTGAATGCTTTCTGAAATTTCTAGGGCATTGCTAGGATATGAGTCTACAGGCGCCATCTCCAGAATGATAATGTGAAATGAGCGCAGAACCTCCAAACCAAGAATATCATCCGACCGGAGCGAACCCTACCGCCGAGCGAACCCGGGCGATATCAAAAGGAAGCTCCGATGATGAATTCCGGCGATGAGGTGGTTGGACGAAGAAGAAGATGTATGGAGAGCATTCGTATGCAAAAAAGAGTTGAAACCACCACTTCATAAGTCCTAAAGTTAGCCGAGTGATTGCAAATTCATCTCACAAGCTAATTATAGGAAATTGTATCGACGTTGATGCAGTTCTTATAACTTTGTTTGAATAGAGATAAGGAGATACCGATCTAGAATTTTTTAAGAGGTGTAAGAATTTTACTTTTATATTGAGTGGAAAAATTTATTAAAAAATAATATATATTAAAAATTATTTTAAAAATAAAAACTATTAATGTTTCAAATCTAATGGCTGTATCCGCAACCCCCTTGCCACCAAAGGATCCACCTGGAGGTAAGTACAGATGGTAGTTACAAAAAAATTGATATCAAATATTAAATAGCATGTTTAATTTGACAAATCATTTCCAATGCGATTAGGAATTCAATTTTTCAAATTGTTTTTCTTTAATGTTTTTGCGAATTTCGGATGTTAGGATCTCCATTTTTTAGATTTTTCTTTCATTGAAATATGGCTACGGTTATAATAATTCTATTGTACTTCTCTTTCTGTTTACGATGTTAATGATTTTTATATGCCATATTCTTCTCTCCTTTCTTTTTGGTGGTTTTGTCTTTTTTGAAATTTCACCATTTGACTGACGTAAGTTGTGGACTTTTTCTTACATAACGTATTAAGACGATTGATGCATGGGCTTTGAATTTATTTTTTTATTTTCTCGTAGTTATCCTGAAAAACGATTCAATACTCCAAAAAAATATCCCGGGTGATGCCCATTAGAAAAATGTGCTAAAAAGAAACTTTCGTCCTCGATTAGAAAATACAATTGTATTGTATTCGATGGAAAAAGTGACTGTCGGCAAGAGTCGGGATCCCAATCCAGAGGCCCGAGGCAAAAATAGATGGGAGTGGGGCAAAAAAATTCCACTAATGTTTTTTTTGGAGGCAGGGAGACCTCCCCCATCCCCCTTTCACCGCTCCGTCAAAACTGTATCGATCGTTCTTGCTTCTCTGTAATTAATTCAATTAGACATATTGCATATTTTTTCTAACAACTCCCACTCGGCTACATAAGCCGTATCACAAAATACAGTTTTCAAAATCTCCCGATGCTTCCTACGAGAAATCAGTCGTGCGATCATAAAGTAACAAGTAGTGTCATATTAAGTCATCATTTAACTAATATGACACTTTCAAACCGACGATACCCCAAATCCTCTTCGAATCACCGATAACTACATATCTCTTTAAACTATACAATATTTGGTTACATACTTAATCTAACCGCCATGATAAATATGGTGAAGTTAAATAAATTGTTCCTTAGACACTAATGACCATCCGTATCAACTCGACTATTTTCCTAACATGGTCCGCTGGACTATATAGATTTTAACCCTTTGATGACATACTAAACTAGCATCATCAAGCCTCAACTCCAAGACATAGTTCTGAGTCAAAGAGTAACATATAAGTGGATAAGCATATGTTCATGTGATCACACAATGACAATTAGGGGATTCTTTTATCATTTTCACAACGATCGTTCTGTAGCACATACAATATGATAGGCGCGTCATGGTATGACTCCCACTTAGGTGGGCATGTCACTTACTTATGCCATGCGAATTGTACAAGTTGATAAATACACTTAGTCTTTATCCTCTACATTCGGCTTTATAGCTTTAATGCGAAGACCCAAACATTTCACATTCGTTTAACTTAGAATCTCATTTCAAACCTACTGAAGCGACTGTTCGGAACATTTATCATTCTCATCCTTCATGCTATGCAAGCATAAGCGCAATTTTTCATGTGATAAGACCACTCATTAAGCTTTTGTGACATTTATTGTGTCTTATTAATTGATTGCATGTACGAGTGTTGCTCAAATGAAAGAAAACATCAATTTCATTTCATAATTAATTATTACAAAAATATGTCCTTATCATTTACAACACGTGATCAAACTCTACATAATCCTAGACTCATGACATGAGCTCTAAACACATATCTAGAAATGGATTTTGTCATCAGATCGACAATCACCTAGTCAGTATAAATATACTTGATGTTGATATCTGCTTTGTTGACATCGTCTCGAATAAAGTAATATCTTCTTTGGATTTACTTTATATTTATGTAAAACTTTGGATCCTTAACAAATTGAATTGTTGCTGTGTTGTCACAACTCAATTCATAGGACCTCAACATTAAATCGAGGTACTGTAGAAAGCTTCTTAACCAGAGTACCTCTTGCACTGCTACGCTGCATGTGACATATTCTGCTTCCATAGTTGACAAAGAAATGCAGTCTTGCTTCTTGCTGCACCAAGTATAGCTCCTCAACCAAGGATGAACGCATATCCTGAGGTTTACGTGGATTCGTCCAAACTGTCTCCCCAATCGACATCTGTGTATCCTCCCAGCCGTAGGTCTCCCCCTTGATAACATAAGACTAGATTGATCGTTCCGCGACGATAACAAAAGATCCTCTTAAATGCTTGCCAATGAGCAGGCCCCAAGTTGCTTTGGTAATGACTCACCAACACAACAGCGAAGCAGATGTCCGACCGTGTACATAACATGGTGTACATCAACCTCCCTATAGCTCTTGAATAGGGAACATTGCTCATTTCTTCCTTTCCTTTATCTATTTTTGGGCATTGATTGAGGCTTAGTGCCAGAACCTTATCAACAAGGGTGCTAACGGGTTTAGAGTAATGCATCCTGAATCGCTCAAAATTTTTGTTTATATATGCCTGTATGGACAAACCTAACATTCTCTTAAAACGATTTCTGCATATCTGTACGCCTAGGACATACCTAGCTTCACCCATATTCTTCATCTCATAGACATAGGATAGCGACTATTTGGTAGCATTGATCATTCTCATGTTGTTTCAAGCTAGTAGTATGTCGTCGACATATAAGGAGAGAAACATGGTTCCTTTCTTTATCTTTAAGACATACACAGTGATCTTCATCTATCATGGTGAAGCCATACAAAGTAATGGCCTCATGAAGCCTGAAGTATCACTATCTGGAAGACTGTTCAGGTCCATATATAGATCTTTTGAGACGGCATACCTTATCATCTTGACCTGCTGAGAGGAACACAACAGGTTGATCCATAAAGATCTCTTCCTCAAATGTCCTATTGGGGAATGTAGTATTTATGTCCATTACTCTATTTGTAATAGTTCAAGATCCAAATGGGCAACTAGGGCTAGAAGTAGGTGAATAGAGGTAATCCTCACCACATCAGAAATTGTCTCTTCATAGTCTATACCTTCAATTTGGGTAAAACCTTTTGTCACGAGTCGAGCTTTGAACTTTTCAATTGATCCATCTGCACCGTGCTTAACCTTCAATATCCTTTTGCATTCAATTAGTTTTTGGTGATGTGATGGATCAACAAGTTCTCAAACCTGGTTTGTTTGCATCAGTCTATTTCATCTTTCATGGCACTTAACCTTTTTTCTCTACAGGGTGAGTACATAGCCTCATTATAAGAGTTGAGCTCTTCTACTTCCAAAGGAGACAAGAAGAATATGTTTTCATTGATCTGAAAGCATCGTCAAGGAATTCTTCCGCGTTCATTCCTTCGGATAACAAGGTCTTCTACTTTCCTGGTTGGGAGTCTGCTCCCACTAGCCCTTTGGCTCGTGGGGCCGACGGTGTGAGAAGGGTTACGTCAACTAACCCTATGGTTCATGGGGCTTGTTATCACATTGTCATTTCCTATATTTTGAGAACTGGTCTCATTTCTAGGTATGGAATTTTGAAGACATACCTCTCTTTCATGTTAGCCCTCATGTGGCAAGTTCCCACCTCGAATAGGTGGGATTATACTATCCTGGGTGGTTTGGTGAAACATATTTTCCCCCACACCAAGAGATAGTAACAAGTCTTGTTGCAACTCATACAACTGATCCAATAGTTGGGAACTGATGCTCTAGGAATTCGATAGTGCAACTGTTGATTTTAGTTGTGCCCTCATTTTGGTGTTAACTGAACATTACATATCCTTTCTAATGTTTGGGGTATCGAATAAACATCCTCTTGGTTGCTCTTGGACCAAGTTTTCCATGTTGATGGGTTGGGTTGTGCAAATATCCCACTGAACCCCATGGTTGCATATGGTCCAAGATTGACTTCCTTCCATTTTATAACTCATATGGAGTGGTGGACACACTCTTCCTTGGTACTATATTGAAGATGTATGTTGCCGTAAGCAATGCGTCTCCCCAAAATTTAATGGATAGGTTGGCTTATGCCATCATATACCTAACCATATCAAGCAGGGTACGATTCTTACGTTCTGCAATACTGTTTTGTTGCAGGGTATAAGGAAAGGTAAGTTGCCTTACTATGCTTTTTTTTTTTTTTATCACATTACCCTTTGAACAGATCAGAAAGGTATTCGACCACGGTTGGTCCGAAGAATCTTAACTCCTTTGTCTAACTGGTTCTCTACTTCTGCTACGTAATGCTTGAACACATCAAGTGCTTCGTAGCGATGAGACAACAATACACGTGTCCGAAACACAAGTAGTCGTCTATGAAAGTGATGAAATAAGAAGCCCCATGGCGTGCTTTCCGTAGGGATTCAAGTGCTTGATTTCAAAAAATCTGAATTTCTCAAATCCAAAGCAATAACCAAAATCAAACCCTTAAGTACGTGTCATTCATGCTCTTGGTGAGGGATAGCCAAACCTACCTCGAATTTGAGCCGAATTTCAAACGAACCTGTGGATCCCGTGAAACAATTCGGTTCGTATGTCACGAAACCTCCAAATTAGAAGGTCTCCACCATGAGCACTCCGTGGAGGACTGAAAACAGGCTGATAGACCTGAATCTTGCTGGGTCGCCGGAGAAATTTGATGAACGAAAGTTGGTCGAGAATCTCGTATGTTCCGAGAAGAAGACATAAGTTGTTCTCCAAGTCATGAAATCTCATTTCATGACATTTAAATCTTAAGTCATTGGGCCCAATTTGATTTAATTGGAGTTGTCGAGCCCATTTGTCTTTTTCCATGTGCTCAATTTGTCTTGTATCCATAAATTGAGTCGGTCCCATCGAGGCTCATTTTTTCTCGTATCAAAGAGCCCAGGGATATTAATAATCTCATCCAAGATAAGATGGACAAAAGTATCATCTTGATAATTCATAACTTCTAGCGTGAATCGTGCATATTCGAAAAACTTACCTTTATAACCCCTCGGTTAAAATGAGTGTTTGATAACCTCGTAATATACATTCATCATCCAGAATTATGAATATCTCAGATAACTGGATTAATACTATATTACTTTGCTAATGACACAAACACAATCCAAACAACAAGTCAATATGAGTCAAGTCAAATACTCATGCTGATTAAATAGATAGCCCGTATCAATGATATGTGAAACATGATTATACATTAATCCACACACTTGTCCATATAGTCATCTAGTTGTTCTTTTGTTAATGACTTAAAACTAGGGACTAATTTAGAGTTTTGATAAATTCATTGTATTTCACAATTTGAGTCCTTAACCCAAATGAACCATAATATATACAAAACTCAAGGAACAAAATGATATCCATCATTCAGTATATATGAAACTAACAAGTACATCATCAACTAATTGGTACTCTAGGTCACCAACCAACAATCTCCCACTTGAACTAGAGCCAATCAGGCACCACGTAGCAGGCCCTATAAGTTCATATACAAAAACATATCAGCCCGAAAGTCAATTTTGCATGTATCGTATACCCATAGCACCAACAAGTCTCTCATGCTGTGCTACAGGAAGTGGTTTTGTTAGTGGATCAGCTTTGTTAATGTCTGTACCTACTTTGAACATTTTGATGTCTTTGTTCTCAACAACTCCTTAATAACGTGATACTTGCATTTGACTTGCATAGTGCGTTTGCTGGATCTGTAATCTTTCTCATTCGCAATTACTCCGATGTTATCACAATAAAGCTCCATCGCATCAACAATGCTAGGAACAACACCAAGTTCATCAACAAACTGTGGAGTCATTTTGCCTGTCTTGCAAGCAAATATATATTTTGCTTCAACTGTGGAGTCAGCCGTACAATCCCATTTGGAACTCTTCTAACAGAAGACACCACCATTAAGCATAGATACATAACCTGTCTATGATTTTGAGTCATCCTTGTTGGTTTGAAAGCTGGCATCATAGTACCCCGTAGCTGTGAGATGCTCTTCAACACCATAGACCAAAATCAAATCCTTAGTTCTTCTCAAGTACTTAAGGATATTTTTTTACCATTGTCCAGTGATCCTCCCCGGGATCCTTTTGATATCTGTTTGTTATGCTCAAAGCATAAGACACGTCAATGCGCGTACATAACATGACATACATAATAGACCCAACCGCCAATGCATAGGGATCATGCTCATCTTCTCTCTTTACTCACGTGTCCTAGGACACTAAGACGTACTGAGAGAGATACCATGTGACATAGGTAGGAAACCTCTCTTGGAATCCTGCGTGTTAAATCTCTCTAACAACTTTTCTATATATGTACTCTGGCTCAAACCTATGAGTCTCTTTGATAAGGCACAATAAATGTCACAAAGCTTTATGATTGGCCTTATCATGTGGGTAATAGCCATTATGCTTGCATAGCATGAAGGATGAGACTGATAAATATTTTGAACAGTCGCTTCAGTAAGTTTGAAATGGGATTCTAAGTGAATCAAATGTGAGATGTTTTTTAAAGCCAAATGTAGAGAATAAAGACTAAATATATTTATCAAAGTCTAAGATTCGCAGGGTAAAGTAAGTGACATACCCAAATAAGTGAGAGTCATGCCATGACACACATATCATACTGTGTGCATTACAGAACAACCGTTGTGAAAATAATAAAAGAATCCTCTAATTATCATTGTGTGATTACACGGACATACGTTTGTCCGCCTAAACGTTACTCTTTGACTTATAACTATTGGTTGAAGTTGAGGCTTGATGATGCTACTTTAGTATGTTATCCAAGGGGCTAGGATCTATATAGTCCCGCGGACCATGCTAGGAAAGCAGTCGAGTTGATACATTATCATTAGTGTCTAAGGAGCGATCTACCTAGTTTTACCATATTTGTCATGGCGGTTACATTAAGAATGTTATCAAATATTGAATAGTTTAAAAGGTTACGTAGATATTGGTGATGCAAAGAGAATTTTGGGTATGTCACTTCGAAAATGTTATGTCATTTAAATGATAAATTAATATGATACTACTAGTTACTTTATGATCGCATATGAAGCATCGGGAGATTTTAAGAAATGTATTTTGTCGTATGACTTATGTCGCGCGAGTAGAAGCGGTTGGACAAAATAGTCTTTTAATAAGATTATTACGGTTAAGGCTAAAAGTGTAATTAGATAAATAATTATTTAATTAATTACTAATTTATAAACCCTAATCTCTCCCTATAAATAAAGCGTTCGGTATGCCTATTTGTTAATCACTTTTCTTATTCTCATGTGTTGAGACAATTCTGATTCGTGTTCATGATATAATCACTCAAAAGATTACGGTTCTATACGCTTCAACACATGAGGTACGAATCTTTTATTGTATTTAATTTATTATTTAGATCCTATCTAATAGATCTAAGTGATCTAGACAAACGGACGGCTGGAAACCTGTTGCGACAACCTTCGGAAGCATATGAGTTGGTGAAGCACTTAACTCTGCATCTACTCAAACTGATGGAACTACCAGAATCATCTAGGTATCGTTTTGTAGTGGGTTTGTGCATGGTTTATGTCGGTTTTCCACCTGTAAACCGAGTCCAATCAATTGTAACATGCATTTGGTGCCCCGAGATTTTTTAACCCTGCCCGAAGGTTTACTCCTCGGTCAGGGTTACGATCTGTCAAATTCTCCAATTTTTGAGAGTTTAAGAAAACCAATTCCAACCAATGAAAACCAGCTGGGTGAAATGACAAAATTACCCCTCTGCCACCGAAAAATTACAAATCGACCAAGTATAAAAGACATCCCAAAATCATTTTGCTTTGTTCTCAAATCTTGCAATCGCGTAAGAACCATAGGGCAGAACTTCTTCTTCATCTTCTCCACCGTGAATTCTCACAAAGTAGGATTCGAATCCGATGTTTATTCCTACATCTGCGATTATTCCAACCCATTCCTTCTATTTAATCTTGTTTCCGTTACACAGGGTTGGACTGAATGCTCTTCTTTATGGAAAAACAATACACTCTTCAAGCCCTCGGCATTTCTCCTTTTCTCCTCCGAGCAGCAGTGATTACAGTAGAAGAGGGTTGACAAAGAAATTCAATCGAGGAGACGGTGAAAGTCTGAAGACGATTCTTTCTTCAGACGCCATGGACATCCCCGATGGGGTGAAGATCAAGGTGAAAGCAAAAATTGTGGAGGTCGAAGGGCCGAGAGGTAAGCTGTCTCGCAATTTCAAGCATTTGAATATGGATTTCCAGCTGATCACTGTTAAGGAGACTGGAAAGAAGAAGCAGAATATCAAAGCTTGGTTCGGAAGCCGAAAAGCCACAACAACTATTCGAACGACGCTCAGCCATGTTTTGAATCTGATTAAGGGGGTTACACTGGGTTATCATTACAAGATGCATTTTGTGTACGCTCACTTTCCTATCAACGCGTCTATCACCAACAACGGGACTTCTATTGAGATCCGTAACTTCCTTGGCGAGAAATTGGTAAGGAAATACTTACGTTTCTATTTTTTTTGTTTCCGTTTGTTTCCTGGGCGATTCTGATTTCACGTTCAATTAAAGGGTATTTCTTGATTTGAATGCTTAAATGTTTAGTGAGGAGTTACGTAAAATGATTTAAGCAACGACAATGTACCATTCACATCAAATGCCACATTCTTTTGAAAGTGTCATATTTGATGTATTGCATATATGTGAAGTAAGAAAGATGACCTGATTATAAAAGAAAAACATGATAACTCTGGACGCAGTGCAACAATTTTTAATATTTTGATTTCCCAGGTAAGGAAGGTGGATATGCTCGAAGGGTTCAATGTTGTGCGGTTCGAGAAGGTTAAGGATGAACTGATTTTGGATGGTAATGACATTGAGCTTGTTTCGAAGTCGGCTGCATTGATTAACCAGAAATGCCATGTCAAGAACAACGATATAAGGAAGTTCCTTGATGGTATCTATGTCACCAAAAAGGGTGTTATTGTTAGTGTTATGCCCTAAGGCCAATCACCTTAGGCCTATGTATTAACACTTTAATATTGTATATATTATTGTAGC
>JAOWBN010242524.1:0-12000 GCA_028565015.1 Pinguicula moranensis | reverse complement strand
TCCCTTTTCTTTCCAGTTAGTGTGTTAGTGTGTTAATTACATGAGTCATGTGTTAGTGGGAAGATAGGTTAGTTTATTATTGTATGTTTTAAATACCGCAGGGAGATGCTGGAAGACTGTAATAACCCAACCGCCCAATTATTAGCAGTTAATTAGTGTTTTCCTTTTCTTTCCAGTTAGTGTGTTAGTGTGTTAATTGCATGAGTCATGTGTTGTGAGAAGATAGGTTAGTTTATTATTGCATGTTTTAAATACCGCAGGGAGATGCTGGAAGAAACATGAGTGAGAATATGAATATTTCCCCTCAGTTCTAACTTCTTCTTCCCAAATCCACATGACTCAGTATATTATCAACTCAGTTGGGGTATGGGGGTCAGATGTACGTGGCCTTACCCTTGTAATTATACAAAGAGGCTATTTCCGTTGCGACCCAATATGCATTGCATCATTTGATGCATTGAGTTCCAGCAACTTCACTAAATAGAAGCACTGGAATTTAATAGAGTTATTTTATTCTAGTCCATTATTAGCACAAAGCTAAAAGAATTATCAATGATGACTATTTCAGCTCCATTCTTCTTCCCAAATCTTCTTCTCAATCACCCATTCCCTCAATTCAAGTACCTTCCTTCGGGATTGTTACAGAGACCTTGTCAACCCCACCCCTAAATTCATGGATAACTGCTCAGTAAAAGCTCCCTGAAACAAGGATTACGCTCTGTGATCTCCTAAAGTTAATATTTGTGTTTTTGTTTCAACACACTCTATTTTCAAGTTCTTGTGTGACGTCTAGTGACCCCAAGTTGACTTCTTCGATTTAAAAATTTGAAGTTTCTTCATCTTCATTCTGTTAAGCACTTGCATGGAATGATTTGGTTTCTTATTTAATTTTCAGGTTACTGAAGTTCGAGATTTTGCGGGTGAGGAAATAGAAGTCAAGAAATTTGTTGATGCAGCCTCTGAAGAGGCAGCTGAGAAAGGTAAAGCTTCTGCTAGCACCCCATCTGCAGTTGATGCTGTTCTAGAACAGATTAGAAAGAAACCTAAACTCAGCGTTCTAGACAAGACGAAGAAGGACTGGGGAGAATACAAAGATGACAACAAAGGCATGGAAGAAGAACTCGACGCCTACAAGAAAAGTTCGAATCAGTATCTGGATAAAGTTTCTTTCTTGCAACGTGCTGACTACAGAGAATTTGAGCGCGAAAGAGATGCTCGGCTTGCCGTACAGGCCAAGCGAAAGACTGATATGCGGGAGGATTGATGAAAATGTATTATGACTCTGGAAACTGTAACCATTAAAATTGCGTAACAGCTCTGAGATCAAGTGGAAACTTCACAGTTGAGCAGCTTTCGCATTGCAAATTTTATCGCGTTACTATTGAGAATCCTGATTCCGCCCGTGGGGTTCATATATCGCTACAACTACTAGGACAAAGATTTTCTCAATTTCTATTCAAGCAGTAACAAGTTTTTGGTGCAAACTGCAAGAGCAAATACATCTTCCATGAAGTGGTAACTTAGAAACTCATAAAAGAATTACTACTGGTTTGGAAAAGATAAAGAGTTGCAACGAGAAAAAAATCAGATTCTCAATCCAGATATCATAGAGTCCCTACAAAAGAAAAATGAGAAGCAGTCAAGGGACCAGGAAGATGAAGCTAAGACGAAGAAAGGTAGCTAAATGTTAGTATCATTTATATGTTAAAAACTTTTCTGTCCCTGGACGGTGCTGGTAGGATGTTGCTCAGAACCCAGTTCAAGATTTTAAGATACCAACGTCGGTGGACCATTAGATTGAAGCTTAATTTCAAACCATGTTCCTAGCTTTTGTTTGCCAATTGTCTGCAAGAGTTTATTTGAACAGTTTTTGTCGACGAAATGAAGAATAACTAACTGGCAGAGGATTGATTGCTCTGAGTTCTCTTGATTGACAATGCTGCCAGGTTCCTAAGCAACCACATGTCGCTCCTGTCAGACGATGGTGAGGATTTCCATAGCTTTTTTTCGGGGAAAAGTGTTTGTATCTTGCCTCTCGGGGTGAACAATTATATTAGGATTTACTGGTTCAAGATTAATGGGTCTATGTTAATTGTTAACCAGACTTTGTTGCTTCATTTTGGTTGAGTGTCTGATAGTTGCAGTATTAGTGTTATAATGGAGTTGTTGAGTACCAAAAATACTTTTAAAATACTCTGTAAATTTACTGATTTGTCCTTATTATTAGTTGGACTTGTGAAATTACTAATAAACCCCTTCTTATACTTGTAATCGTCGAAATGCCCTTACTATTTGTGAAGTTACAAAATTGTCATTACTATTCTTATAATCTTGATCGTTTATTTTTCGTGATAGTGTGGCTGTTATTTGTTGGCGCCTAAATGTGAGATCTAATCTGTGCATCCATCTGCATTTTGATCAAACGGTGTAAATGCAAAGCTTTTTGTGTAAACTTTATGAATTCATCTCAATCGTCGATCTGTATACTCATCCAATGGCCCTCAAAAAAGCTTCTTGGAGAAGTTGAAGACGAAGAGTCGTGACCGTTAGATCTTCTGAAAAAACCCAACTGTTGATAACGAGCAGCGGAATCGGTGCAATCTTAACATTTCATTTATACTTTAATCTGACGGCAACAATCTTACTTACATTCGATGAGTTTGAGACAGTTGATCTGAAATAATCCAACAAATAGGATTACACGACGCACAAGGTATATAAGTGTTATCGTCGAAAAATGTGTCATTCGACCCATTCACTTTCTCTCTCTAAAATCAAATTTCTCTCTTTCCTTCAAGATTTCGCTGGTAAATCATTAGCTTTTCGACGAATTTGAAGTTTTTCGCTAGTTTCAATCGGTTGAATCGTCCTATCTCAGGAAGATCTACAGTTTCAGACATATTTGAGGCGATTTGAAGTCTTTCTACTACCAACTTCAGATTGTTTGGTGTTCACGTGAAGTTTTATTTTGTTCTTCTTCGATTATATTAGTTGCATATTAGGAGTATTTACTAATTTACTGGTTGCATGTTATTTTACGGTATTCTTGACCTATATGTTGTAACATTAATTTCTTGAGTTCTAATAAAAGCTACGGGAGTATCCAATTCTGGAGCCCAACGCATATTAGTCGGATCTAAGGAGACGGTGAACCGCGTGCATTAAATCTGTCTTGTTTATATTTTCGTAAAGTTACTTTGCATTATTTTTCATACAAACTCCACGAACAATTTCTTTGAGAATCTTGCAAAGAATCGAACACAAAATCTTAACAGTGTTTCTGTGAGCGTAGAATGAGGTCGGATCTACAAGTTCTCATCAAGATCCAAGCAAGGGGTTAACCTTGCACCAATTATTCTGGTGAGAGCTAGGATAGGTGTCACCCTTTTTTTTGCAAGCATTATATTCTTGTGCTTTTTTAGAGGCTTGTAGTCCATTACTGTTGGAACGTTGTTGTTGTCGAAGACTTGTAGCCAAATAGGTTGGAACGTTGCTGCTGATATAATATTTTTTTGATATACCTGCTTATTCTGTGAATATTCTGCAATTGTTTAAGATATCTACTAGGCTTGAATTACCAATGTTTCATGGGAAGGGGGACTTCAATAGTTGGTCTAGGTGTATGAAAGCTCTTTTATCTCATAATAAAGTTCATTACACACTTAAGAAAAATATTGATAGTTTCCAAAAAAATGTAAAAGGAAAGCTAAAGAAGTTAAAGAGTAAGAACTTAATTACACTAAATCTATTTGACTATGTATTGAGAAGACTTAATTGTGATGAAGATCCATTATCTGTTTGGAAAAAATTGAATGCTTTATATGCTTCTAAAACTGCTCCAAGTTTGATCAAAGTGAAGGGTTCTTTGTTGTCTTTAAAATGGATCCTTTAAAATCCATTGATGATAATTTGAATAAATTTTACAAACTAAGTCAAACTTTAAAAGGAACTGATCATGATCTCGATGATTCAGGTCTTCCTATGATTCTTGTAAACTATGTTTCTGATGGTTTTCTTGTTGTTAAAAATGCTTTTCACTACTCTGAATCCATTCCTAAACTTGATACTATTATGATGAGGTTCAGGTTTAGAGAACTAGAAATTAAAAATAGTAGGAAGACTTCGAGTGTCTTGTATACTAATGTGAAATCTGACTTGAAAAATTAAAAGAATAATCCAGAAATTAAGAAAGTGAAACCAAAAATCGAAAACAGTAGGAGACTCTCCACTAAAGATATACAGCCATGGCATTTAAATGAAGATGGAGAACTTTACTATAGATATTGTAAAGAATTAGGTCATAATATTTATGACTGTTTGAAATTAAAATAGAAAGAGAAAAGGAAATCAGAATTAAATACTGCCACTTGTTAATCCTAAAACTGATGAAGATATTAGTGAAGTCCTTTGTGTTTCATCTAGTTTATAGGAGTAACTTACTGTTAGTGTACTTGATTCTGGATATATTTTTCATATGTGTCCCCATAAAAATTGATTTGAAAATTTAGATTAATCTAATAAAGGAGGTCTATATATGGAGAATCACAATATCTGTTTTATATAGGGAACTGGAATAATACATTTACGAAGTGTTAGGTGATAATAACATTTCTTTCACAAATGGTAGATATATACAAGATTTGAATAGAAATTTAATATCTTTAGGGGTTTTAGAAGAATTTGGCTGTTCTTTTCATGGTGAAAATGATTTTTTAACCTTCTTTAAATCTAAAAATCTTGTTATAACTGATACTGGAATAAACAGATTATATTTTTTGAATGGAAAGTTTGTATAACATGTTGATGATTGTGCCGTTGCATCTAGTGCATCTGAAAATTCAAAATTGTGGCATTTAAGGCTAGGTCATGAAAGGTCTAAAAATTTTGCAATATGGAGGAGCATTAGGCAAACATTCCATAACATATTTGAATTTTTGTGAGGGGTGTGTGCTTGGAAAACAACATGGGTTTAAATTTGTAAAAGGAATAAATCTTTCGAAATCTATTATTGAGTACCCACATGCTGAAGTTTGGTGTCCTAAATCTATTTCAACTCATGGTGGTGCTAGATATTTCTTGTCAATAGTTGATGATTTTAGTCGAAAAGTTTCGGTGTTTCTGTTACGTTCAAAAGATGAAGATTTTTTAAGGTTTAAAGAATGAAAATCTTTAGTTGAAAATCGAACTGATAAAAGAATTAAGTATTTGAGAACTGATAACGGTCTGGAGTTTTGCAATTCTTCTTTTGATGGTTTATGTTCTGAATATGGGATTACTAGGCATAGAACCGTACGTTATACACCTCAACAGATTGGATTAGCAAAATGAATGAATAAAACCTTAGTTGATAAAGTTAGATTTTTACTTGTAACCTTTGGAAAAACTATTTAGGGGGAGGCACTAAGTACAGAAGCCTATATGATAAATAGGAACCCCTCGTTTGCCTTAAACACTCAATACCCGAAATTTGTTTGGCCCGAAAGAGATCAAAATTTGACCCACTTAAGGGTGTGCAAGTTTTGTTCACATTCAATTTGATAAATTAGATCATAGGTCACAAAAATGTGTCTTTCTTGGCTATGAAGAAGGCACAAAAGGCTATAGGATGTGGGATTAAAGCGTACCTGGTGTTAAAATCACAATTAGCAGGGATGTCATTTTCAATGAATCTGAATTTACTTGTTTACCTGTTATTTCTGCTGATACATCAATTGATGTGGAGCCTAGGAAAACTTCAAATGAGGTGGTGTTATATAGGAGAGTTTAACCACCTAAAATTGAACAAATTACACAAACTGAGGATCCTGGAGAAATTCAAGAGCTCTTAGAGATAGGCACATCCCAACCCTCCACATCGGACAATGCTGCCCTAAATAAAGGAACTGGAATTATGAGACCACCTGCTAGGTATATAAACTTTGCTGAATTACTTGATTATACTTTTTCTGTTGGTGATAATCTTAGTACTTTCGAACCCGAAACTGATAGTGCTGCTATTACTTGTGAAAATGTTTTGAAAATTGGAAACTTGCCATGTTAAGTGAGAAAGAATCACTTAAGTAAAATCAAACTTGGATTTTAGTTCGTAAACCTAAAAAACAGAAAATAATAGGTAATAAATGGATGTACAAAATAAAAGAGGAAACTTCACCATTTGATCCAAAAAATTTTAAAGTTAGGTTAGTAGCAGTTTTTCTTCAAAGAGATGGAACTGACTATAATGAAATTTTTTCTCCGGTTGTTAAGTATAAGACTATTAGAATTATGCTTGCATATGTTGCTTATTTTGATTTGAAAATTGAACATCTTGATGTTAAAACTGCATTGTTAAATGGAGAATTAGAAGAAGAGACTTTTTATGGATCAACCACTTGGCTTTGTAGATCCTTAACTACCTTATTTTGTCTATTTACTGAAAATATCTTCATATGGACTAAAACAAACCTCCAGACAGTGGTATAAAAGGTTTGATTCCTTCATGTTAGAATTAGGGTTTAAAAGAAACAGTTATGATTCTTGGGCTATGAGACTGTCACATGAGGAGAAGTTTGAAGTGGCGGAGATGAGAATATTAAGATGCATGTGTGGGTGTACATTGTTAGATAAGATCCCGAATGGGATCATTAGAGATACACTAGGTATAGTATCTATCAGTGCAAAGCTAAGAGAGGGGAGATTGAGATGGTTTGGACATGTACACAGAAGGCGTGTTAACGAGCCCGTCAGGAGAGTTGAAGGGCTCCAAATTGAAGGAAGGCGAGGGAGAGGGAGACCTAGGAGAACGTGGAAGGAGCAAATTCAATTAGACTTAGCGAGATTAGACCTTTTTAGGACATGAACTTTGATAGGACTAGTTGGAGACATCGTATTATGGTTAAAGACTCATAGAGAAATAACGGATATGTGTGTATGCATACTTGATTTTGGACAGATGAGATTGGTAGGGTAGACTAGAGGTTTAGGCTATATTGATTTCTTTTTTGTATTTAGCATAAATTTATTGTTTGTTGCTATTTTTATTTTATTATTATTTATTTATTTATTTTATCATTTTGTATTTTATTATCTATATACTTTTATTTTATTTTTTGCCGCTTTGATCTATGAGCTGGCGATCTCAGATGAAACAATCTCCTTATCTCTTCGGAGGTAGGGGTATGACTGTGTATATCTCCCTCTTCCCATACCCTGCCTACGGGCGGAATTTACTGGGTATGTTTGGTTTGGCTTGGTTTGATTTTAGTTATGATTCTTGCTTATATTTTATTCATTCTGAAAAACCCTCCACATTTTTGGTGTTTTATGTAGATGACATGTAAGTAATAAGTAAATCAAAATATGAAATAGAGAAATTAAAAGCAATGTTAAGTTCTAAATTTGAAATGAAAATTTAGGAGAAGCCAAAAGAATCTTGGGAATGGAAATGATAAGAAATAGGGAGTTAGGGACTTCGAAATTGCATCAAACCTCTTACATAAAAAAAAAAAAATTTAAGAAATTTTTGTTGACTAGTTGTAAATATGTTTATCCACCTATTGCTGCTCATTTTCAACTTTCTAAAAATCAAAGTCCACACCTTTAGAAATTGAAGAAATGGAAAAAAATACCTTATTCAAACTTTTTTGGCTCCTTGATTGACGCTATGGTTAGTACTAGGCCAAATATTACCTTTGTTGTCTCTTTATTAAATAGATTTATGTCCATCCTAGGAATTGAACATTGGTATGCTTTAAACTGAACTATTTGATACTTGATAGGTACTTTTGATGTTGGATTGTGTTTTAAAAGGAGAAATCCTACTTTGGATATTTGTGGATTTACAGATAGTGACATTGCTGGAGATTTAGACTCCAGAAAATCAACATCTAGTTATTACTTCTTATTTTGTGGTAATTGTGTAAGTTGGAAGTCTCCTCTTCAACCTGTGATTGCTTTGTCAACCATAGAAGTTGAGTATATAGCCTTAACTGATGTATTTAAAGAGTTTTTGTGGTTAAATGGCTTAATTAGTGAAACTGGAATTTCAAATTTATGTGTTTCAGTTTTGTGTGATAATCAATCTGCAATTTATTTGATTAGTAATCCTTTATTTCATGAAAGAACAAAATATATAGATGTGAAATTCTACTTTATTCGTGGTAAATCTAGGTGGAGATTGTTGAGTGAAGTACCAAAAATGCCTTTAAAATAGTCTGTAAATTTATTGTTTTGCCTTTATATTTAGTTGGACTTGTGAAATTACTAATAAACACCTTCTTACACTTGTAATCGTCGAAATGCCCTTACTATTTGTGATGTTACAAAATTGCCATTACTATTCTTATAATCTTGACCGTTTAATTTTCTTGATCGTGTGACTATTATTTGTTGGCGCTTAAATGTGAGATTTAATCATGGGCATCCATCTGTATTTTGATCAAAACGGTGTAAATGCAAAGCTTCTTGTGTAAACATTATGAATTCATCTTAATCGTCGATCTGTAAACTCATCCAATAGCCTTCAAGGAAGCTTGGAGAAGCTGAAGACGAGGAGTCGCGATAGTTAGATCTTCTGACAAAATCCAACGGCTGACACATTCTCTTTAACTCTCTGAAATCATCTTTCTCTCGAGTTTCTCTCTTTCCTTCAAGATTTCGCCAGTAAATTTTTGGCTTTCCGAAAAATTTGGAGTTTTTCGCTAGTTTCAATCAATTGAATTGCCCTATCGCAGGGAGATCTACAGTTTTAGACATATTTGAGGCGATTTGAAGTCTTTCTACTACCAACTTCAGATTGTTTCTTATGGCTGTGTTCACGTGAAGTTTTAATTTGTTCTTCTTCGGTTATATTAAATGCATATTAAGTGTATTTATTGATTTACTGGTTGCATGTTTTCTTACGGTATTTTTGACCTATATCTTGTAAAATTGTAATTTCTTGAGATCTAATAAAAGTGACGAGAGTATTTGATTCCGGAGCTCAATGTGAATTAATTGGATCTAAGGAGACGGTGAACATCATATCCTGGTAACTGAAGTGGTGAACAACTAAACTTCACAAATGTGAGGTTCAGGGATCGATACCCACCTTGGTTGCAAACGAAAATAATCTTTTTGTATAATTATAAGGGTAAGGCTACGTACATCTGGCCTCCCAAACCCCAACTTAGTTGGGAATATACTGGGTAAAGTTACTTTTTTAAGCAGATGGTGAACCACGGGCATTAAATCTGTCTTATATTATTTTTTTGTAAAGTTACTTCAGATTATTCTTCATACAAACTCTACTAACAATTTATTTAAGAATTTTGCAAAAAATCGACCACAAAATATTACCAGAAGTCTTGGTGCTTACAAAATTCTCATGCAGGTTCCTCTTCACAGAGAACTAAAATCCTTATCTCCATATTGGACATATTGGACATATTTGGTAACAACGTTGTCAAGTCATCTACAGGAATACATCTTTACAGAGCTTCCTCGTCAAGACAACCATCTTCATGTTTTTTTATCAACCTACCATGGAAACGGCGAAAATTGTATTCCCATATGCTTGAGTAGCAAACAATTTGATGACAACGGGGCAGAAAATTTGAGACAATTAACCCCAAGTAGATATCAAGTTGTTGTGATTGATGATTCACTGTATTTAGAGACAAACCAGACTATATATCTTGACAGCCATAGGTATTTCCCTGGAGATGATCAACTTGAAGATTTTGTCGATCAGAAAATTCAGGATCCTGAAAACCTACCAAATGAAGCTGTTATTACTATTACTATTAGAGTTTGGAAATGTAAATGGACAAGGTTGAATTTGGGATTGAATTGCTTGATCTTTCCATTGAGTGTGCATTACATTTTATAGGACCTAGAATGCTAGATTAGGAAGGTGATCAATCCTTTAAGGAAAGGATCAAATCTTTGATCCTTTCCTTTTACAAGGTAGGATGATTGCACCTTCCTAATTTACCTAGTCTAACACTCCCCCTCAAGTTGAGTCGTCGGATCTTCGACACCCAACTTGTGTAAGACTCTATGGAATGCAGGTCCTGTTACAGCTTTGGTCAATATATCTGCCAGTTGATCTTCTGATCGAACATGTGGTAGACATACAATTTTTCCGTCCAGTTTTTCCTTTATGAAATGCCTGTCTACCTCGATATGTTTGGTTCGATCATGTTGGACTGGATTCTCCGAGATACTAATGGCCGCTTTGTTGTCACACATGAGAGGAATTGTTTCATCATTGGAGAATCCCAATTCTGTCATCAACTTTTTTAGCCATAAAACTTCAGCCAATCCCCTTGCTATTCCTCTGAATTCTGCCTCTGCACTGGAGAGTGCTACCACCTTTTGTTTTTTGCTTTTCCACGTTACAAGGTTTCCTCCAACTAGTGTGAAGTATCCTGAGGTGGATCGCCTGTCAATCTGACTTCCAGCCCAATCTGCATCAGTGTATGCTTGTATCCTTAGATTTCCATTCTTCTGAAACATGATTCCTTTCCCTGGTGTTCCTTTTAAGTACCTGACAATTCTTATTGCTGCTTCCATATGAGGTTCTTGTGGTTTATGCATAAATTGGCTAACCACCCCGACTGAGTATGCAATATCAGGTCGAGTATGTGATAGATAAATGAGTTTCCCCACAAGTCTTTGATATTTTTCTCGATCCGTGAATGTAGTCCCTTCTTCGATTCTCAACTTATGATTTGCCATCATGGGTGTATCAGCGGGCTTGCAGTCAATAAGACCTGTCTCGGCTAATAAATCCAGAATGTATTTCCTTTGAGAAATGAAGATTCCACTGGATGATCTAAGGACCTCAATCCCAAGGAAGTACTTTAATCTCCCCAAATCTTTCATCTCGAACTCTTGAAATAGGTTTTCCCGGAGCCTTTTTATTTCATCAGTGTCATCTCCTGTAATCACCATGTCATCTACATAAATAATCAGACAGGTGATCAACTTGCCTCTTCTTTTTAGGAATAGTGTATGATCTGAATTACTTTGTGTGTATCCATACTTTCGCATGACTACACTGAATCTTCCAAACCAAGCCCTTGGGGATTGCTTCAGACCATACAAAGCCTTCTTCAACCTGCATACTTCTCCCTTTTTAAACTGTGCTGAGAAACCAGGTGGAGGTTTCATGTACACCTCTTCTTCAAGATCGCCATGTAAAAATGCATTTTTTTACATCAAACTGGTGTAATGGCCATTCTAGATTTGCAGCAATTGAGAATAATACCCGAATGGTGTCAATTTTTGCCACTAGTGAAAAAGTTTCAGAGTAACTTATACCGTAGGTTTGGGTATATCCTTTGGCCACCAAGCGGGCTTTATATCTTTCAATTGTGCCATCAACTCTGTGTTTAATAGTGAATATCCATTGGCATCCAACGGGTTTCCTTCTTGCAGGTAGAATACACTTCTCTCAAGTTTTATTCTTATCAAGAGCAGCCATTTCAGCATTCATAGCCTCCCGCCATTCAATACGTTCCTGGGCCTACTCCACTGTTTGCGGAACTCGTTCAGAATATATTGCGGCATTAAATGATAGTGCTGTTGACGAGAGTCTCCCCCTGGCCAGATCAGCCACAGGATACCTGGAAGCTCGTGGAATGTGTTCGGGTTCATACCGTTTCAGAGGAATACCCCGTGTGCTTCTATGAGGCAAGATGTACTGATCTAGCGGTGCTTCGGGTTCTGCTGCAAGATCAGAATGACTAGCGGGAATAATGTCAGATAAAGATCTAGTCTCAGGACTACTTACCTCAGGATATTCAGGCAGAGAGGGTCCTGGAGTGGTTGACAGTGAAGGTGGTTCTATGTTAATGGGTGTTTCTTCAGTTGTTGCCTTGGATTGTGTCACTTCAACTGGACCAAGTAGCCAACTCAGATGATCAACAGGTGTCTCCCCCTGATCAGCAGAGTTGGTTGCATAGAAATATTCAGTCTCAAGAAAGTCACAGTCCATGGTAACATACATCCTCTGTGTAGATGGATGATAACACCGAT
>JAOWBN010242513.1:0-12000 GCA_028565015.1 Pinguicula moranensis | reverse complement strand
TCTTTCTGAGACATACTGGAGATCATATCACGATATTGGCTGTTTACGTGGATGATATGATTATTACAGGAGATGATGAAAGGGAGATAGCAGAACTGAAGAATAGACTGGGCAAGGAATTCGAGGTGAAGGACTTGGGAGAGATGAGATACTTCCTTGGGATTGAAGTAGCTCGGGAACCAGAGGGGATAGTACTATCCCAAAGGAAGTATGTCTTAGATCTACTCACGGAGACAGGCATGCTTGGTTGCAAGCCTGCTAGGGTACCTATCGAGCAGAGAATAAACCTAAGTGCCGATGCTGGTGAACCTGTGGATAAAGAGAGGTATCAAAGATTGGTTGGACGACTAATATATTTGAGTCATACCAGACCTGATATCTCATTTGCTGTGAGTGTGGTTAGCAGATATATGCATGACCCGAGAAAGGGTCACATGGATGCGGTGTACCTGATTCTAAGATACTTGAAGAATGCACCAGGAAAAGGATTAATCTTTAGAAAAAACGGGCATATGGGCATTGAGGGATATTGTGATTCAGATTGGGCTAGCTGTGTTGATGACAGGAAATCCACATCTCGATATTGCGTGTTTGTAGGAGGCAATCTGGTCTCCTGGTTGAGTAAAAAACAATCAGTCGTTGCCCGTTCTACTGCTGAAGCCGAGTACAGGGCCATGGCCCTTAGTGTTGCTGAGATGATGTGGTTGAGGTCCTTGCTGAAGGAGTTAAAGATGGATGAAGGAGCACAGATGCAGTTGTGGTGTGATAACAAATCAGCTATTAGTATTGCCAATAACCCAGTCCAACATGACAGAACCAAGCACAAAGAGATTGACAGATTCTTCATCAAAGAGAAGCTCACCAGTGGGCTTATGGAACTAAGACATGTGGCTACTAAGGATCAGATTGCTGATTTGTCTCACCAAGGGTCTTAGTGCGCTAGATTTGGATAGGCTTTGTAACAAGATGAGCTTGATCGATGTATTTCGCCCATTTTATGGGAGAGTGTTGAATAAACGTGTGGGATTAGAAGATTAGGTGTACCAACATCTTTACCTACCTCTAACACCCACCTATACACCCACCTACTCCAAATCTCTACGGATCTATATATGTATTCATCCTTGTGTGTTAAATGTGTAAGAGCAAGAGCAAGATTTGAATACTAAACTTCAATTCAAGTATTTCAAGTGTTTGAGTATTAGCAAAATCATTTTATTTGTGAACTCCGACCTGACATTTCTGATGCTTCTTAAATCTCCAGTAAGAAGTATTGCCTAGATATGTTCTATCAGTTTGTCATGAGTGATTCTTTAATTATCATAGACTCAATTATCTTCATCCGATTCATCAATTTGACTTGATTGTCAATCTATCAGAGATTTCCTTTGTTCATTTTTTAAATTTCAATAATTTGTAATATCAGAGCTGGTCAATAATCATAAACAGTTATGTCCGGTTCGGTACTGCCATTGGACTTACTGAGGAGTTCGTTATTGCACTGTTTGCAGCTTGTTTTCCTGATAAATTAATGGCCAGGCGGCATCATCCATGAAATCATCATTTTTGGATCTCTCTGGTTGGACATAGGAGCATTAAGTCATAGAAATTTTGCTTTAAGAAAATAAATAAATCTTAGGCTAGTGACTTCTTCGCCGCTTCAATCATCCATATTCTTTAGGGTTTATTCTTGTTAAATTACAACGTGCAGGTATTGCACCTCCAAGGGGAAATGAATGATTCTGTGGACTTAATTTCGAATTCTATACGGATACTCGAGGTGCTTCACAAATCTCTTAAAATCAGCACCCATGGTTTCTCACCCCTTTCACTCTCCCTTATTGATTTGCATTGACATGCAGGCAGCTGGCCAAGGAGAATCAGTTTTGTGTGTCCAAAGAATGCAACAACTTTCTCAGGTTTTCATTCTGCGTTTCACAGTCATTTGCTGTCTGCCATAGTTTGTCGGAGAGAAGTTATGCCTACATTAGACATACAACCTTAACACACTCCAACTGCCGGAGAATTACGTGCCTGCAGATAACCCAAAATAAAATGTGAAGGAACAATAGACCGCAAATTAAATAGATAGTAAAAAGTAGTAAGAATAATGAACATAGTAGATCATATATACAGGTTGATCACATATTTGTTCTGCTGAGAAGTTGCTTAGTGTTAATATAGTATCGTACTCCAAAAAATATAAATTTGCATGAATTTTAAAATTGTGAAAAAATGTGGTCTCAGACTGTTATTTACGCTCTAAAAGGGAGAAGAAACAAGTAAATAATGTATATTGGAGATAGGAAGTTGTTTTTGTAGCTCTCAAATTCTACTAGCTTTGTCAACCAGAAGATATAGCACGATTCTTTGATTGGATAACTCTCACTCTCTAAAAAATTGAAGAGTAGAAAAAGCAATTTTGTTGGTGTGTTGTAAATGGGAGCCATCATCACTCATGCCAATGTATTCTGGTTCACCTAAAGTATTCTTCCTATTCGCTGCAGATGTACATTAGGTCCAATAGATCGCCTGATGCAGTGATCTGGCTGAGAAAGATTCTGCATAATATGGAATTATCCAAGGTTCATCATCCAGCTGTTCTTTATTGGTTATTTAGTTTAAACTTCTTTCAAATATATCACAAGCGTTTAGTAGTTTCTTTATTGGTCTAAAGCAGTTATCCTGAAATCACCGATTTTGTACTGCAGCAGCTTTAATATTGCCGTGCATGGATATGATAACATTGGCACACCACATAGTTTACTGGGAACTCGTTTTTGCACTCTGATTCTGGAGTTGAAGCCAACACAAAAGCAATATTATTTGCCTGATACCTTTTACAGTAACCTTGACAACATAAAGTGTGTTGCAGGACATTGGAAATTTAGGACTGAATGCTTCCTATCGATAGAATGTTCTAGATTTTTTTTCCCTTTCTGGAACCTAGGTGAAATGCAGAAGAACAGATTCACTGAATTGCATCTCCCTTGTTTTAGTGGAGCTTGATTTGGGAATGAAAACTTGATTGACATCTCAGAAAAAGTTCTGTTTTAAGTAAAAAGTTCTATTATTTATATTTATTTTCCTTGACTCTATTGTTGTATCATAAATTTTGTATGACCTATGAGTTTGTTAGTGGATCTAGGTATGTTAGGCCTGTTTCGCCACATATTTCCTGAGAAAATAACTTGAATTTATGTTCTTCTTCTATTCTTCATCGTCTTACCTTTTCTAAAGGATTCCCTGTGATCTGTACTCACAGAAGAGAAGCGTATATACTTGAAAGTATATTAATATATTTGTGGCTGGGCGTGTAAACTTGTTTCGAAGGGCTTGAGATGTAATAGAATCCTGCACTTGGATTTTCATGGTATCCATGTAACATTGTACAGCTTTCTTATGGATCTTTGCAAGCATGTTCTTGAAATCATTGGTTGGTGTAACATATTGAATTGCATTTGTTCGGACTCCTCTGATGCGATAGCTTGCCTTCCTTTTGTAGTCACCTGAAGTAGGATTTCTTTTTTCTCAATTTTCTGTTAATTTAATTTTGATACCATCATTATTTTGCAACATAGGGTTGGGAATCGATGCATACTGTTGTTGCAGCTGAAAAACTTGCATTAGCTGTCATGACAGTGGGAAGGCTAAAAGAAGCAGAAGAACTGTTTGAGAGGTAAGTTAAAGCAGCACTAATCAAGGAACCCTGATGATTGTTAATGAAGAATTTCTCTCTCTGGCAGATGTCTTGAGGCTCGTCAAAGTTTGATACCCAATGAGCATAAGCAGGTTAGTTGAGTCGTGTTACTGACTTCAGCTTGATATTCAGATGAGTTCTCTATCGGTTGTTGGTCTATCTTTCAAACTTCTCTTTCATGAATTATTAGTTGAGTCGTGTTACTGACTTCAGCTTGATATTCAGATGAGTTCTCTATCGGTTGTTCGTCTATCTTTCAAACTTCTCTTTCATGAATTATCAGTGTCCAAAAATTCTGCCAAAGTCGAAGTCATACAACATTTCAGTCTATCGATGATCTCATAAGAAGCTATAAAACAGCATCAGCTTTCTTTTTAGCAGAACCTACTTTAGTTTGAAACGTCAGAAGGCTGCTTTTTTTCTTCTTCTTGTTTTTAGTTATGTTTGCCTTTTTTTTTTTTTTCTCTTCCTCTGAAATTTCTCATATGAAAGTATATATGCTTATCTTATCTGGTTTGCTTTTAATAGAATGCTGCCCTTATGTATTCCATTGCCACTGTGAAAATTCTTATCGCGTATGAGCTGATAAAGACAGATGGCTCTAAAGCAATGGCTTTGCTTGACATGGCCAAAAGTCTTCTGCACACATCAATACGGTTAGATTTACTGGATCCCTCTGTTATATTTTATATTCTTTCCCCTCAAATTATTTGCTAAGCTTTCTCACTTGATCTTGATAGTCAAATTTAATTACTCAAGGTGTTTTACAATATTCTACTGCATTTTCTTTTCCTATCTGTTACATCTGATTCTAAACGTCACTTGTTTTCACCTGCAACTCTTTTTCGGCAATGTTATGAATTTCTCGTGATTAACTTTTTTGCTTAAAGTTGGTAAAAGGGAAAGTAGCCTAACAAAACGACATATCCCATGACCTTCTCATTTATTGGGACTCAGACTGGAGTCGTAGAGTATGAGAGTTAATATGACAATGATTCTTTCAAATTGTATGCTCGTGGACTTGGATAATAAAATCATGAAAATACCATTCTACAGAAAAACTTGTATGTAGATAAAGGCTGTGACCAAGGTTGAAATGGCTAAAACAAATGCAAGATGCATCATTTTGGTTGTATTTATAACTTCTCTAATTCAGAAAGCTGATATGTTGTATCGCTTTATCTGCTTTTCTCTTCCAATATGGTTTTTCTTAGTTTAAATAATTGAATAAAGCTAACATATGAGGAAATGAGTTATTGAAGACTGGTTGGTATTAGTTGTATTAGTCACAATATTATTTGCGTACACCAGTTTTGACATTGTTGAATTGCCTTTCAGATTTCCTTCTCTTTCCTAATAGTAGTTATGCTTAGCCCACGTCTTAAATCCTGTCCTCAAAAATTCGTGTAAATGATGAAATTGATTATTGATTTCATAAGCAGGTAGACCAACCATGAGAAACGTTTTGGAATTATCGGGCATTGATCTATCTCTTAATAGAATGATGTTAACACAAAATCATAGTTCATTACTGAAAAAATCTTTAAGAGTTATTATCTCTCAGGTTGAAAACTTGATTTCTGCATTAATAATTAAACGAGCTACAGCATTAGCAATCTGCCCAAACATAATCAACACCAAAGGAATGCCATATTTCTCACTTTGATAGACTTCTTTGTTTGTACTCCAGGCATGTTTGCATACTTGCAATACCGTGGTTTATTAAAAATTAAGGATTCACCTCTCCTACATCTTAATTCTGCTTGGTAATCACCAACCCACCTCCAAAAAAGTTGTAGATGATATGGATGAATTACATTGAGATATATTGGTGAACATAAAGGTTAATCATCTCTCCTAGATTTACAATAGACTCTAAATTGTTCTCATGAAAGGTTCTGTTTGGGTCTTTGCTGAGGCTTGATTATCTATTAACCAGTCAGAGGCTTTGGGCAAGCTAAATCTTTATTTACTTTCCTCCAATAGTCTTAACTGAATAAGCAGCTGCCTGTGCACAAAATCTTAATGTCTTTAGGTATATTTGAGTCTCACAATTTATTGTCAGTTAACGAGAATTTGTGCGTGAGCATTATCATTAATTTGGGCATATATCTATGTTCATGGAAAATGGAACTTTACGAATTAGCTGATAGTTTCTGGTTGCAGGAGTACTTAATTGTTATTTGGTCCTTCTTATATCCATGAGTTTTTATTTTGGAGATGTAAGTTTGAAACTCAAGTACTTGTTGATTCGTGTAAATTATATTTTGGGTGTAATTTCTTCACAGGTTAAACCGCAAAGTCATGGACCAACTTGCTGAGCAAAAAGAAATGAAAGATCATTCTGGAGTCCCTGGAAAAGCTAGAAGAGCTGAAAGAGACCGGCACTTGATAACATTGGCACTAGTTAGTTTGTGATATTCATCTATTTTCTTACTTAAAAAAGAAGCATCTGTTATTTGGTAACAACATTTATCTTGATGTTACTTCATAGCCTAATACATTGATAAGAACTTTTAGAAAAGTTGACCTGGCATGTGCTGGTTTTGATTTGAGCTTGGAGTAAGTTATTTAAATTTAAGCATCAATTCTGTCGTGGTTCACTTGTTTTAGCTCGCATATACTATGGATTTGTGACTCTATCTTGATGAATGGTTAATTTTACTACATACAGAGCCAACAAAAAGAAAAGAAAAAATCGAAGGTTTTCATTGGAAGTGTAAATGCTGGTTCCTTTATGCACAAAATGATTTCACCTCAGAAATTGTGATAAGAGTTAAAACAAGAACATATTTTGAATCAATGAGATGGTCCTTATCTTGCTGTAAGATGAAAGAAAGTTCATTATGTGTTTGTTTTCACTGCATTTTTGCAGTTGAGTTCAGTATATAAATTCTGGGGATACTTTCTTCTGTTAAGGACATGTTAAACAAGACGAAATAAATGAGGGGTCTGGTTATAGATGAATTACATTTGTGTTCATAATCGGTTTCCCTCCCAATATATTCTACTATCACACAGGAAGGACCATCTTCTTTTCCTTCTTTTGGGAAGAGCAATTCAGTATGAACTTATGAATCTCTTAACTAGCTTAAGGTTAAGATGGTCATTCGACATGTTATGATATCAAAGAGACACTGCAAAAGGTTTCATGTTCATATCTAATTGGCCCATGAAAAAAAAGGCTAAGTTCACTTGCTAGGCTTCTTAACATCTGCACGTCCTGGAGTCTATTAGCCCAAAAACAATGTCACATTATTACTTATGATAGTGATATATAGAAATTTGACCTGATTATATTAAATAATTTGGTAATATATGTTAACATAATTTGGTAATATATGTTAACATAATTTGGTAAAACAAAATAAGTTCCTGCTATACTGTTAGATATAGATGAAGTGAACGAGTCTTTTTTTCTTTTTTCTGGCAGAGTTCAATTTGAGAGGAGTGTGTAGCAATAAGATGATTGTTACTTTAGATTGTAAAACTCCACCATGTTGATCTTTATTTTATTGATTTGGATGGAGATTTAATGGTATATTTCATTGAATAGAAATCTCCTTTCATTATTTCGCCATTGTTCAATTATATTTAACTACTCTCAGATGATGATGCAATAAAAATTTATATTGTACTCTCATTTTCTTCCGCTAACTGCTTGACTGCTTATCTTGTGAGTTCTGGCTGTCTTAAAATCATTTGAAATGTTTCTTATTGATTCTGGCATGAGATCTAGCAATTTATTTGTCTTACTACCATAACAAAATGATATGATTACATTGAAATTTTGAAGAGATTTCATTTTTGCATACTTTTTAATAGTGGCTCATTGTGAAATCTTCTTTTGGAAAGTTTGATCTTTAGGCAAAGACAAGAGTGTGACGCCAATTTAGTTATGATAAAGTAGTAATAGATATACATTTGCAAAAGGAGATCAAAGATGTGCTTCTGCTTGTTTTTGAGTACTTTTCCTCATAAAGTGACATTATTAATTTTTAATTTCTTCCTTACCTATTCCTGAAAAGCTTACTGGTTTCTATTGTTTGGTTTTGCTGTATCCACTTGTAGCTCGAATCACTTAATGCTCTTGGTACAGTGGAACTTTTCAAGCTGAAATATCTGGGCTCAAAGGTCATTACAATTATTTTTGTACATCATGTCGTACATTCAGTTATCTAACTTATCAATCTATACTACAACATCCAGATTATCACCATAAGAAGTTCGTCATAAAATTGAGATTGGTGTGCATTAAAGTGGTTTCTATGCCATGCACCCTGCTACTTCTCATGGAGATGGAATTGAAAAATACACACACACACACACTATATATATATATAATTAAGGAGTGCTGTCTGATGGAGTTTCTTGGTTTGTTCTCTCAGTGATAACTGATATAGAAAGAGCTGTATTCATAAACCATACAATGAACCCTGATTTCTTGTATGTTTGTTTTCCCAAATAGATTGATTACGAAAAGCTGTATCACGCCTCATAGCTTCACTATTGACAAGTGGTAACTGCTATGCAAAGCAGTAAAATGAACATATGGATTTGCTAACAAGGTACCAGAAGAGGAGTACTGAAGGCATGTGGGCTGCCTTGTAAATACAATCAATAATACACAATCCAATGGAAAGGCTTAAAACTGATTTAGTCTATTTGACGAGGGGTGAAACCAAAAGCTCTGACGCTATGTGTTGGGTAAAAAAGTCCGATCCTGCTGATCCCTGTTTGATGATGCATAATTTTCCCTGAATCTACAAAAAGGATCGACCATTCTGGTCTGCTGTGAAGCTAGCTAGTATGTGCTTAATGCTTCCATGAAAATATACCAGCAAGAACATTATTCCATTGATCATATAGGTGAATCTCCGACAGATCCACTTAATCCTGAAACTATTGACGTATGAGAGCTTCTTGCTATTTTCTAATAATTTTAGATCATTTTGCTATTGACCACTTTTTTTATATTTAAACTTTTCTTTATTGACTACAATAGCAAATAAACATAATTTCAATTTTAGGGCTGTAAATTCATGTGTTTGTTCATTATTTCGATTTGCATTTTGAATCTTTTTCTCTGATACTTGTTGAGATGCTCCTATACTTGAAAACAGGAGTACAGTCCTGCAGAGGCTGAAGCTGCTATGCTACAATGCATTTCTACTTTTGAGGTACTTGCAACTCGTGTCACTGCTGGCCTTCTCTTATTTTGACGTCAACTTTTTGCAAGCTCTCCTGCTCTGTTCCCGTAAACATGGGATTGTATTATCTGCTGTTTTCTTAAACATGGAATTTTTTTGTCTTTATTGCTCAACATTCTTGAACTACTTCTAACTTCAAATCGGTTTTATGGTAGTGAATAAAATGGATATGTTTCCTGAGAAACAATCTTTTCCAGATATATTGATGTTCTCAAAGAGATGTATTTTATCCTTTGATCAATATGAAGGATTAATGTGAAGGTAGCCAAACCAGGATTAGTGTGGCTTTCCGTTCTGGTAAATTAAATTCCTTAGCTTTATGGTTCAGAATCTCGCTTCTGGACTTGGAAACTGAAGTGTACAAACATGCTTACCATCAAAGATTAATCGCTATATGCCTGCATGACAATGAGCTGCACAACTTAATGAATCTGCTTGCGCATGTATGTATTTGTGTCTCCGTTCCCATACAAAAAGAATGTATTCGTCTCGGTTGGCATTGTGCTGCCCTTGCCTTGACGTTCTACTTATCTTGCATCTGTTTATAGCTTATGGTTTTGTCTCCTTCGATTGCTATCAACGCATTTTACATTGCTCAACTGAATCAAGAAAGACCAGTTGATGACTAAAATGTTAAATGGATAAGTATGGAGTCGAAGTTATATGATCACTCACTTGTTCATTGTATGATTATTTTGATTCGTATGGACATGAAAAGGTCTTGATTCGCTGGTCAAATGCTTTTAGCGTTCTTGATTCTGACTCTATGCTTTTGTATTTTTTGCAGTTCGAATCCGAAGAATCACTATCTGATGATCCCCGAGTGAAGGTCGAGTACCTTTCATGCTTAAAGCTCCTCAATGACTTGATAGTTGGAGGCAATGCATCGCATACACGGTGGACTCCAAGTGAAATTCAAGCTGAAATCCAGCGTATCCATGATGAAGTATCAAAATCTGCAGAGACATCGTCTTAAAAGGCCACTACCCACGTTATGTTTATTGGTATTTCGTTGAGAAACCAGGGATATTCAATCATATCTTTAGACTGCCATTTGCATTTGCGTGCAGGGTATGTATGTGGTTCTTCAAATAAAGAATCAGTGCAGAGACTCTGTACTGTTCCTCTCTAATTCATAATTTTGCGCACAAGACTTTTATAGCAGGAAAGACAAAAAGAAACAACATCACGAAGCAACAAGACTTCACTTGTAAGCCATTCTAACAGGAAGAGTTTTATCTTAACATCTGATCTGAGAAATGGTACCCAATTACAAATATAAAAACACTCCTCAAGTAGACAACTTTAACTTCAATCGATTCACATCATACTATGCACAATTTGAATTTACACTATACCAATTACCAGAATTTGAGTTGGCCATTTAGGAAGACCTTTGTTTTACCAGAATTTGAGTTGGCTACGACTTCCTTCCCGGCGCCTCGTCGAGTTGTTTTCTTCAATCTTCTTTGCCCATTTCATAACATGAAAGCTCGAGATCGAATCATCCACTCAATAATACATTTCCTATCTTCTGTTTCCAACTGTTCTGGGATATCAATATCATTGCCATGTGACTGCTCTTACAAGCTACATCTGGGATTTCACCCTCTACAAGCCTTTTGTCTTCTTCGTTTGCTTCTTTTTCTCATCGGAATCTATGTCCGGATATAGATGTTCGCTGACGGTTATTCCGCCGGAGTTCTTTTGGAGTTTCAGTTGTATTATTTGGGCTTTTGATAGTGTTTATGGAGATCATCGAGTTGACCCGTTTTCTTTTCATAATTAGCAAACCTGTGAAATGGTAGAAGTGATTATTTGTATGGTTGATTCGAGATTTGAGTTTTGCCCCTTGATTGGGATCTCTCAAAATCTTTGGTCCGCTTAAACTCAATTTTACATTTTTGCATTACAAAAGGTAGGATGGTGACGAGGGAAATTTTTTTAGGGGGCCTAAAAGATTATTTTTAGAGGGGCATAAAAAAAAAATTTAGAGGAAAAAATAATAGGGTGATGATATAAATTGTGATAAAATAATTTATTTGTTCAATAGTTATAAAAAAAATAATTTTATTAATTTAAATAATGATAAAAAATTTAAATTATTTAATACTATCTAATTTGTTTATATTGTCTAATTTATTTGTATAAATATTTCTAAAATAAATTTATACGAGCAGAACAAATTCATTAAACAAAGATGAAAAAAATCATAAATAGATTTATTAAACTGAACCGAGACAAAAATAATTGAAATAAAAAAGTTAATTAAAAAAATTATAAGTAAAATTACCAATCTTGGTCGCTAAAAGATGCCAAAAGAGCTTGGAAACTCAAAATCTAGAAAAAAAAATTCACTATCGATCCATAACTATAAAATTATTGTGAAAAAATGAGAAGATTGATGATATGAGGGGGAGGGATGTGTTTGTATGAATTTGAGCACAAAATAAAATTACAGTAAAAAGGTATATGGAGACTAAGGGGCTATGGTCTATGGATGGTGACCCTCCATTTTGTTCGTTTATGAAAGATGTTTCAATATATTATATGTATATAACTCGATGTTGAAGTAGTTAAAAGGGTTGTAGAAATAAATATAAAATAACATTCATAACGTACTCAATATATTTTCAACTAAATTGGAGTATGAGGATTAAATATACGCGATCTCACCTTTGTAATTATATGTTATTGTTGATAATTGAATTTGCAAACACATTAATATTATAATTACTTATCAAACAACAAGGATAATGAGTTATGTTATTTTTGATAAGCCTACTGGGTTTGTTTTAGTGGGCTGATAAGCCCAACCTGTTATGGCACTACTTGAGAGATCTTGGACAATTTAAATCGGATTCGGGCTTTGTATATATCGAAGCCCACCAACTGCCCTTGGAAGCCCAGCTTTGACCGCTTCACTCATGACCGTCCAATACAATGAAGAATCCAACAGCCGAAAATGTTTTGGCACTGAGACCCTGTTTTGCGCGCAGCTTCTTCTATTTCTTCTACTACTTCTTCTACTACTACTTCTAATTTTTAAAAGTGGCTCTGTTTTGCGCAAATACTTAAAAGATTACTATT
>JAOWBN010242502.1:0-11617 GCA_028565015.1 Pinguicula moranensis | reverse complement strand
GCGGGTGCCAGAGAGAAGGAGCTCAACGAAGAAGAAAGGGAGAAGGGGAAGGGTTTACTGTTCATGGAAATCTCGTTGTACGGAGAGAATTCACTTCGCACATTCTTGAGAACAATTCTTTCAGAATGTCAGCTTTGACCTTCACATATTTACCTTTCTTGATCCTTCAGACACTTGTTACCCTACATACTCTAGCTCTTCTCCTATAGCATCCTCACTCTCCTCACCTATTTGTACTCACTGTCCCTTACCCGTTACCCCCATATCACTTGCACCATCTTCCTCTTTGCCTCTTGTACCTAAACCTTTGCTTCCTACACGTCCTCCACTCTCTTACTTCTTCTTCTTCTTCTTCTTCGCCTGATCTACCCTCCTCTCTAATCTCGCCTCCCGCAGGCAACTCTCATCCTGTGATTACTCATGCAAAGGCTGGTGTGTTTAACCCCACTTTATTGTTGATCACTGTGATGTTTTTCCCTTTGGTCTCTTAATTGCTCTATTGGCATCTACGGAGCCCCATGTTTTTTGGTTTGCTGCCAAGCACCTTGCTTGGATCTCTGTCATGGATGAAGAAATCACTGCTCTTCATCAAAATCAAACATGGGACCTTGTTTCTCGTCCACCTCATGTTAATGTCGTTGCTTCTAAATGGATCTTCTACACCAAGTATCTCTCTGATGGTTCTGTGGAGTACCTTAAAGCTCGTCTAGTTGCTCGTGGCTTCACCTAGACTTCAAGGCTTGATTATTTTGATACATTCAGTCCTATTGTCAAAGCTACCATCGTTCGTACTGTATTGTCTCTAGCGATTTCTCGACGATGTTGCTTTGACAATTGGATGTGAAGAATGCATTTTTGAATAGATATCTTACTTTACACGGAGCAGCCTTTGTCTATATCGATCCCAAACTTCTTGATCATGTGTGTCGTCTCAAGAAAGAACTTTATGGGTTCAAACAGGCCCCTTGTGCCTAGTTTGAGCAGTTTAGCTCCTTTCTCAGCACATTGGGCTTCGTACGCAGCCGTGTTGATACTTCATTGTTCATATTTTCTCCTGATTCTACAGTCAAATACTTACTTCTTTATGTGGATGACATCATTATTACCGAGGGTAGTGCTTCGCTTCTGGATCGCTTTGTTCATTGGCTTCATTCCGAGTTTTCCCTCAAGGATCTTGGACCTCACATATTTTTTAGGTCTTGAGGCTACATTAACATATGATGGCCTATTTCGCTCGTGACATCCTTGCTTGAGCCCAACTACTGGACAACAAACCTGTCAGTACACCTATGGTCGTCTTCCAATACCAATTAGTCTGATGGGGACCCTCTTCCTATGCCTTAAACTCAATCAGTCAGTATATGCATGCTCCCACTGAGCTCATCTTCAGACGGTCAAGCGTATTCTTCGTTATGTGAAAGGCACTCTCCTCATGGGATTGCGTTTCACTCTCTCTTCTGCTCCCTGCTCTATAGTTTCTTACACTGATGCTCCACCTCAGGATTTGCTTTTTATATGGGTGATAACTTGGTTTCTTGGAGTGCGAGAAAACAACCCACTGTCTCTCGCTCTAGTTGTCAGTCAGAGTACCGCGCTCTTACTTCCTCTACTGTCGAGGTACTCGGGCTCACTCATTTGCTCAGTGATCTTGGTGTCTTGTAGCCTTGTCAACCTGTGCTTTTATGTGACAATAAGAGTGCTATATTCTTAAGCACCAACCCTCTCTCTCAGAAACGCGCCCAACATATGTAGCTTGATTATCATTTTGTTCGAGAATAGGTCCTTGCTTGCACTCTTCGCACCCAGTTCATTCCATCTCATCTTCAGGTTGCAGATCTATTTACTAAGAGTCTATCACAGGAATCCTTCGAGTTCTTTCGATCCAAACTTCATGTGGTCTTCAATCGCACACTAAGTCTGCAGGGGGGTTGTTGACCATGATACAACATTCAAGGATATCACCCGTACAAATTCTCTTAATACTATAACCCTCAAGAAGTCACAAGACTCCACTACAAATCCTCTCAGCAGTACATCAATCGAGAAGTCCAACAATCTTGCATCAAAATAGCAACAAAATCCCTGCGTAAAAACTCACAAAAATACCAAAACATTAGAATAGCATATTTGGCATATTTGTATAGATTTGATAGATGTTTAACTTCTCTACGCATACTTTAAACATGAAGGAAACATGTATGCTCGAATGAATGAAAATTATACCACATTCTCCTCAACTTCCATGCTTTGCTCAAGCACACTTGCACACAAGTACTACTTCAAAGGTTTGGATGCATTAACTTCTTTGCACTTCTTTAGAACCTCCTGGAGATTTTCCTCTTTGGCAGGATACAAGACATCCGACTCGAAGGTGACGCCATAAGATTTCACTTGCTCTTGGCAGATATAGAGAAGTCCAATCCCTTATCATCCACGGTTGTGGCAAGAACATCTGCAAATACACTGCTCCATAAGAAGGTTAGGACGTTATCATCCCGGATACGTAGTTTCTCAATGAGGAACTTCTTGGATTGCATGTGAAGTTGCATTATTTGGTCCCCCATGTTCACCAACATTGAGATCCTCCTCCAGATGCCGCATTAATTATTTCAAGCCTTGGGCATCTAGGTTGCTTTTTGGCCTAAGCCTTTGCGCGTGCCACCACATTCTTCGAGACCTCCTTGCACCGATGAAGCTCCTTGGGATTAGGGGCAGATGGTCCCCATAGGATTTTTCAAAAAAGTTATAATATGTGTAAAATAAATTATTTTTGCAATTTGGTCCCACTCATAGCTAAATTTGTTTTGGTTTTATACATAAGATCTGCTTGGTTGAGTTGGCATATTCCAAGATTTTTGGCACTTGGGCATGGGTTCGATTCCCATAGCCTCCTTACCTTACCATTTCTTTTTGAACAAAAGAAAAAATTAGTGTTGATGGGATTCGAACCCAAATTGATGAATTTGAAGTAAAAAATTTTGACCACTGAACCATAGAACTTGTATTTACATTTTATAAATTCGAATACGAAATTTATTGTCTTATTTGGATTGATTAGGTTTTTATTATACATACAAATTTTATATTTTTTAATATACTTTTTTTTTACAATGTAGTATTTCATGGATTGGTAGTCAACCAAATTGGTTGATTCAACTTATTTTGAATCTTTCAGTTTTTTTATAATATTATATATATTTATATATTTTTTAATATAATTATAATATGTTAATTCGACTTCTTTTAACTCTTTCAGTTTTTATCGCCGGACCAGACCGACACTCTATGTTCAAACAATTTTTTGTTGGCCCCCTTCCCTTAATCTTCTGGCTCCGCCCCTACTCAAAATGAGACTAGTTTGCAACTGTGCATCTTCGAAGTCAAGAAATTGGATGATGTATTAGTAAAAAGTGTACTTGTTCATTAGCAAAATGGAAAAAGACCAGCATCTTGTGATGTTTTAGAACAGAAATTCCTCTGGCCCTTCTCCAGTGTATCCCGCCTTCATCAACCGCAATGCCAAGGCAACAAAATAACTCCCCCGCGCCAATGGGTCTAGTTTCCTATTGTGTCGAGTGCAACGCCTATCCCACAACACTAACAATGGCCCACGAAAATAAGTGCCTTTCCAGCGATGGCGGGATGGTGAAGCAAGGAAGACAGAGATGAGCCAATTGATCATCTTTAGAAGGTACGTGTGCCCCCTATTTAGCCTTACCCCTATTTGAGGAGCAAGCTCTCTTTCGAGAGCATGCATGCACCGCCTTGGTCGAGGGTGCCTCAGATTTATTTCCCCTCATCGGGCACACTTGTTAGATTTGGTACCTTGTGAGTCATGTATTAAATAATAGAATGTTGAATTATCCATCAAATAGAATTTATATTTGCCTTTTTTATTTATATTATGTGTTGGATATAAAATCAAACATCAATAGAATTCCATTATTGCAATAGATGTAACTTGATAGTCCAGCAAGAAGCGTCTTGAAGCAGGATTGAATTTCAAGATTTGCAATCTAAAACTAATTTTGCGGTCGTTCAGATTAAGTTTTGAAAAGATCTGAGTTGGGATCAAGGCTTTCTATGACCTTTGAAGTTGTCCAGAAATCATTGTGAAGAAAGTGATTGATCCAGGCCATAAGTGTAGCGTCGCCTAGATGTGAACTCTTATACGTGAAAACATTTCTATATAGGACTAACTGAGACGTAATAATGAGATCTTTAATCTCCATTAGGCAAAGAAACGTTTATCACCACATAAAGATGATCATGTATAAGTATCTGAATCTTAAGTGCCATGAGAGTTTCTGGTTTATCATGGTTGATTCTTTGACTTGATCGACAAGATCTCGCTGTGATTGCACAGGTCAAATCCCTTTCATCTTGGGATTTGAATGAAGTAGATAACCGAGAATCCTTGGTAGAACATAGAATTCACACATTTGTCATGATCTAGAAGGTGGCCGTTCAATATTTGTTTCCATGAGAGTGCTCATCCACGAATGAAGATTCGTAGAATTAATGTATTCATCAGAAACTAAACGGTACTCGTGGTGCAAGTTACATTTAGGTGGGTTAACGGACATTAAACCTAGACCTATTTGTGAACATTGAGTGAAGGATACCGTATACATAATGATTATATCAATGGACGCACCTAGAGTAATATCCGAGTAAGAAAGTCTATATGAGATAAGAGTTTAACTTCGTTCCTATAGTGATATGTTCATAAATCTAAACGATTTGTGACTCGGCAAAAGCATCTATACACGATGATTAATCTATTTGAAGCTTACTCTATTGGTCCATCCATCCCCAAGGTAGCCAAAAAAGAACATAGTACATTGTTTCTAATTCCTCAAAAGAAATAAACATAAAATATTGAGAAGTTTATGAAATGACAAAAAAAGAAAACAAAGCACGAGCCATAATGTAAGCATCGCGTGTGAGGGGTCGCATGGGGGCATGCCCACAACGTGTTGCATGCTCGGATAACGTGTGAGAACAAGGACCGCACGCCTACCCCATTGAAGCACGACTGGCGCAAAGCACATCCTGCATGCCACACGAGCCTTGGCCAATTCACTTGCACCTTGACTACATAGGCGCCAGACGGGACCTTATCCAATAACCGCGTAGGTAGAGAACATGGTGCACGCCAGCTCCAGTCGAGCATTGATAGCGCACAAGGTAGAGTACATGTGCACAACATTGTGCCACACACATAAATATGTTGTGTGTGGGTCCAACATGTGTGCACGTGGAAATGTACCACGCACACATATGCACTATGTTGGTGCACATGGAAATGTTCCGCACACCAACTGGCAAGGGGCCCATAGCCTGGTTCCTGTGGCATGATTTGGGTTGCCCAGGCAGTGCATGACCTTCGTGCCATGCACAAGAATCTAATCATGGGCATGGGGGCACCGGGAGGTCCGACAAGAGGCAACAGAATCCCACATTGTCTTCATGATAAAATAATAAAACAAATTTCAATAATCCAAGAGATTATTTTTCCATGAATTAGAGAGTCTAATTTTGACATATAGTTAAGTTGTTAATTATTGGGTTCATGGAATTATTATAAGGATTATAATTTAAAGTTTCAATCGGCTTAATAATTCGAGAGTTCTTCATGGTTAAGAATTCTATTACTTAATTAATTGGGTCTAACTTCAGGAACAATTCACCTTATTCTTAACCTAATGCCTCATTATAAATATAAGGCAATACTCCTAACCAGGACACAACTTTGTTCCAACAAGTTAAACGAGAAATCTGAATTCTTGAGCTAGGGGGTGCGACCCCCAATTTTCTTCGGGGTGAGAAAAAGTTGATTTTTCTTCTTTATTAAGATAGAGACATGCAAACATGTGCGCAAAAGGGGTTAGGCACAACACCCATGAAAAATAATATGCAAACGTACCTAAACCACACGCATTAAAATGTGCGTATGGAGGGCCATTGTTTTTATTTTTTGCAAAAAACATGTGTGATATTTACCCATTTTGCAAAAAACATGCATGTGTCAGGCTTGAAAGTCCATTTCGCAAACTGTGGCATGCGGTGAGGGCTGGTCCGCACCATGAATTTTATTGTTTTAAATCGTCATTCATATTATATTATTTTTAATATATTATCAAAAAATGAAATAAATAAATTAAAAATGTGCAAACATGCGTGCCTCATTTACACACGGGCTTACCTGGCCCGACTCAATTTTTATGCGTGTCGTATTAGGTATGCACATTTTAAATACGTGCAGTTTATAGCGCACACACGTTTACAAAAGGTTTACTAAACGTGCATGTGTTGAGTTGGGAACTCCAGCGCGTAAACTACGCCGTGCAGTATGGGCTTGCCCGTACCGCACGTATGCCCATTTATACCTTAAGATCTTTGCTCACGTCTTGAGATTAGATCTACACCAAAAGTAAGTTTGGGGTCATGTCTTATTCTTTCTTTTATAAAGTACCAATGAGATCCACAATCTTGAAGTTTAGGCCTTGGATATAGCTCAACGACATTGATGGTTTCAAAGTTAACAAGAAGAAGTCAATTTCCTAGATTGCTTGGAGGTCTTCAAGAATAACTAATTTGATTTTTTCTTTAAATGTACAATACCCTATGCATGCGTGTAGATTATATGTATCACTTGGGAGTTGGTTTATTCATGTGTTACATGGCGAGCATGTTTTAATTAAATTATTAAAGTTAATGCACGCAACTCCAAAATCCTTATATATTAGATCTATGGCTTGTTTAGACTTCTTCCGCGTTTAGGATTAGTTCATTTGAGCCAAAATAGGTTATTTAGATTTTAATATAATTATTATCTATCATGCACCAAAACCAATAAAGACGCCATCAACATTTGAGTTTAAGGCTCCGTTCGCCAGAGGCAGGCCATGGACATCCCCACTAGGGAAAACTTGTATGATTTCTTGGGGATTTGTTCCTCGACAGTTGCAGTAAGCGACACCTTTGCGTCATCATTACCTTTGGGAGGAGTTGTCCATTGTGTCATCATAACAATAACATTGGCCAGCAATTTGTGATCTCTCTTCATTAAATTCACCTCTGCAAAAGGGCAAAGAGAACAAACAAAGAAAAAAAGGGAGCTCATTCGAAAACAAAGCACCATAGCTAGGGAAAGCCTCATAAGATGCTCAACCAAGGTGATGTGAGAGGTAAAAAGGCTTGTGAAAAGCCCATCAGACAAGACTATTCATAATGCTACCTTAAAGAGAAGTTCGATAGAACTCGGCAACCCACCTCAGACCTGCTTTATTAAAGGCCGAGGAAGGTTACTCCGAAAAATGCATAAAGCCATTCAAGTAATGATGTCCGATGACCCATTTAAAATGGACCACATGCATCCCCTCTACAAAAGACTGATGTCACCCGCCGACAAGGCTTATTCGCCTCGAGCCACCAATCGAGAAGATAAGCAAAAATGGTCAATGCAAGATAAAGAGATAACATGCAACGGTCACCGCCCAGAAGTGGTCTATACGCTTACCTATCACATTCTCATGAAAGTTACCTTATGTAATCTCTATATATAGGCCTGTTTGTCCAGTGTAAAGAATAAGCAATTCTCGAAGATTAAATTTGGGGCATACTAGCTATTTGTAATCTCTGGGCACACGCCCGCACACAAACACAAAATATCCATTATCGTTTTCCCCTCCCCTCTGGAAATTTCATGGTGTGAGTCAAAGAAACTAAGGCACAACAGTTCTACGTCCCTAAATTTGCTTGGTTCCATCATTGGCGTCATTTGTCAAAATGTTTTTCATACTCATTTGAGAACTTTTTCCAACTACAATAGCTAAAGAATTGTAGGAACATTCAAACACATGACCCATCCTACCTCTCCACCAGAAAGCAAAATAGACAGAAGTCCCATGCGAGTCTACTACCCAAAAAATGAGAAGCAATTAAAAAATAGATTGCCACACATCGCCTGTACCACGGCAGGGTGACCTGGGCGAGCCACGGTCCACCATGAGCTCTCGCCTCCTAGATCGGAGTAAATTTACAATGAACTCCTAAGATGAAGAGCAGGGAGTGTAGGACCGCCAGAGTCAACAGAGCAGATGAACCCAAAGGAGTTGAAGTTGTAACTCTTCCTTAACATGATGGATGTCTCCTAGCCCAGTGTCACAAAGTACAGGGTAAATCGCCTACATAGATGCTTTGAGAGGACCATAACCTCAATACTAGTTTCAACAAAGGCAATCAATGCAACAGTCATCCTTGAGGAGGGAAAAACTCAGAAGCCAATATTCTATGTTAGTAGGTTGCTCCAAAAGGCTGAACGGTGCTACACCACCATCAAGAAATAGGCACTAGCCTTTGTATTTGCCTCCTGCAAGATACATCATTACTTCCAAGCATACACCATCGAGGTCATTACCAATCATCACCTCATGCAAATCCTGACGAGATCCGATGCCTCAAGGAGATTGATAAAATGGACAGTTAAGCAACACCCTACGACCTGCGATACAAACGAGGAATGGCTGTCGAAACTATGATAGTGGCAAACTTCGTTGCTGAGAACAACCGAGGAGTTAACTAGGGAACTATGGAGTTATCATACAACTCCCAAATACCCACAGGAGAAATCCCATTTGCTCTCATCTACGGGTTCAAGGTCGTAGCTCCCATTGAGTTGATGGTCCATACTTTATGAATATGAGACTACGAAGGGAAGTAAAATAAAGAAGTACATTGTCCAAACCTTGAAATGATCGAGGAGAAAAGAACGCAACCAAAAATAATATCAGCAAGTACCAAAATGCTACCAAGAGAGCTTATAATAGATACATATGGCCCTGAACGTTTGAAAGAGGATACTTAGTACTCTGGAAATGCGAAAAGAACAAAGGGAAACTAGGACCTAACTCAGAAGGACCCTACGGAGTAGCTGAGTCACGAACAAATGGATCCTGTCTCTTTAAAATGATGGAAGGAACTATTTTTGGAAGACAAATACTAACAAGCAGAAGCAATATTATTGCTGAGAGGAAGGGCCAAGGCCTCCTCTCACCTTGTATCCTATACCCTGTACCCTTGCTTTCTATCTTTTAAGAAGGCCTCTATTTTTTGGCTATCATTTGTACAAGGAATGATAGCAGGATTGCAGGTCCTCATTCGAGTAATCTTGTTGGTAGATAGCTATGGAAGATGCCATTGTGTTCCTCCACGAGAACTGACATACAACACCCCGCTTGAGATATCATATGGGCTGAGCGAAGGGAGACCGTGGGCTCTCTTCAATAGAAGAAAAACATTGGGGAAGATAAGACATGCTCCCGCAAAAGAAAAAAATTGAGGGAGGCTAACACATAGCTCCTCATGTGAAAAATGAGAACCCCACATGTGGATCTATCATTCTATTCGTGCCGAGTATGAATAGGCCATCGTGCTCCTAACAAGAAATGGTCAACACTCCATCGCGCTCGAGGTGTTTCATGGGTTCAAAACTAGAGGGCGGAGTTGAGCAACACCCATCACACCCAATGAAACATCCGATTTCAATAATAGAGAGGAATAAATGCAAGGCCCCCTTGTGCTTGAGATATTTCATTGGTTTAATAACAGAGGTAGGAATTGAGCAATACCCCCTTGCGCACACAGAATCACCAAAGTTAAATAACTTAGGGGTAAAAACACAGTGAGTATGCAATAAACTTTTATACTCAAGGGATTAGATTTTTTGAACAACAAAGAATAGGGACCTTTGTTCACGAAACAAGGGGAGAACTCATTATAATTCAGGGGTAGTTATCTTAAATATAGTTGGAAATTATATCAGCACAAAAACTACAAAAAATGGGGTTGTTCTCCTTAGGCAAAGTTATTTACACTTATCTACAATAACTAGGGTACTTGGCAGAAGAGCATATGAGCCGAATGTAGAGTTGTATTAGCAAGCGCATGCTCTTACTGGACACAGAAGGATGTCACAAAGAAGAGAATTCCACTGACTAACTAATACAGGCGAGAAAGGGAATTTGCACTTATTGAGAATTCTTATTCACCTCTGCATCTCCTCTTTAAGAGGTTCATGGACGAGGTCAGCAGGTATCTCCAATTCTTTATAAGGAGTAAATTTTTCAATATTTGCATCTCTTCTGATATCCAAGTGCGCCCAGTTGTACGTCACGCCACTCTTCTTCAACTACTTGACAAGCAATGTCCAATACTGAAGGCTCACAACCCCCACATCATTGAGATAGATTTGCTCAAAGACAAAGTTTTTAAAGAAATCTTTAAGGCATTCGTGGCGCTTGCATTTAATCGCCTAAAGTTCCTACTCTTGTGCCTAAAGTTGGCAAACCAACTAGACCTTCTTAAGCTGTCTCATGCACCAGTCACTCCCCTTCGATAATTCATACCTCCTGTCGCTCCCTCTCAAACTCTTCCATCGAAGAAACCACGGATTGCATAAAGAACAACTAGTTAGCATAAGAGAATGGACATCATAAAATGGTAAAAAAAAGCAAGATCCCATATCCGTAAGTGGTTCCTCACCATCAAAAAATATGTCCCCTATGTTGTCTGAGTGCCTGTGTACTCTGGGAATGACTAGGAAAATGACCAGAATGATGCAAACCACCAACAGAGGGGACATCAAGCTAAAACGACTGCTGCTCATCCTTGCCATTAAAACTGGCCGAAACATTGATGTGGGGAAAGTCATCTACATAGATATTATGGAGAGTATACCTGCCTTGGAAAAGTGACCCAACTCATTGCACTTCCCATCATTGACACCACTATGTGTCTAAAGGTTGGAGCAGCTTTGGCTAAGGATGAGAAGTTGTTTCCTCCAGCTCTTGATATTAGTCCTTCGCTGATAAGTAAATTGGGTGCTTACTCTGACCGCCGAGGACCCAAGACTAAAGCCACCCCAGTGAAATCTATTGCACCTACCACCTCCAAGTACAAAGGTAAAGACAAATTGGCAACTCTCTCCCTACTATGCAGGTACCAACTCCGGGCCATAAGCTCAAGAATCCTGCACTAGTAATGCCTCCAGCAATTGCTGCTTCAAACCCGGATCAGTGGGAGACCTTTGTGGACCACTCTTATCGCTGTATATCCACAGTATACACAAACTTGTGCTGATGTCCTCCATGAAGGGGGTGCAATATCCAGCCAGCACTACTACCACCCCCACTGACCTTTGCTCCATCTGCACCATCAAGCGAGGGAACCACTGGGATTGGAGATGAAAAGGAAGAGGATAGTGAGGAGGAGGAGAACGAGTACGAAGACGAGGAGGAGGATTCTGACGATGGGGCACACACCTACAACTTGGTGGGATCAGACTCTGAATGAAGCATGGCTCTGCCTGCCTTCAGGAAAGTATTGCATGAAGTCATAATCTCTTTATCCAATAAGGGCAGTGAATGCTAAGTTTGGAGACGGGGGAATTAACTGATTATTGATCTACTGAACTGTTTATTTATTTGTTGAACTTTGAACTTATTTGCTTTGTTGCTGATCTTTTGCATTGCACTTTGTATGTTTTGGATCATGTGCATGCTTCTGCCTACGTAGATATTCTTCCGCATGCTATTCGTTTGCTTTCACGGTC
>JAOWBN010242501.1:0-23803 GCA_028565015.1 Pinguicula moranensis | reverse complement strand
GATAATTCACTACTCAATCCAATAGTCTTTCCCAGCTCCCAAGTCCTCGTTGCCTCCTCCAAAAGTCTAGCTGATCTCCGTGTAGAACCAACATTTCTTCCTTGTACGAAATCAGCAATGTCCTCCATATATGATGGAGGTCCAAATAAACGTTCATCAGATAGTACACAGTTAATTGTTCTTGCACAACCCTATCATCAATTGTCTTTGCTGGAAAATCATATGTTTTTTTTGCATGATAATTTAACTTGTATGAATTCTTTGTTTTCTTCTTGCAAGACCACCCGACACCCACATCATCAATGATCCTTGTTGCCTTACCTTTCATCATATCCTAAAATAAAATGAATGGAAGACCAAACTGCAATGAGGCTTCAGGGTGCTCATATGTTATTCGTTCCAACGTTGGTGACACACATGCTGCATGTTCAATCAAGGTTTCTTTTGTATCAATATGTTTATTTTCCAATGCTGAAAATTTCCCATTAGTATCACACATCGGACTATGAACATCAGATGATTTTTCTTCCAACATAATCTCACCATCCAGCACTTTTATATTAGACAAAGAATCATTTTCAACCTTTGTTTCCTGAATTACCATTTTTGCAAACGGTGTTTGCACTTTTTCAACCATTCCAACCGCACTTGCCACTAGACCTTCTACATCATCATTCAAAGCCACTTTTACTCCTGCATGCCTAGAACCATCAACCAACAACTCACTCTTCACCCCCTCCATACCTCCTCCAACCGATGATCTTACACCCTCCCACCTTCGACCCCCACCTCGTTCCTCCACCACACTAACCGAAAACCACTCATCTTTCAACTCTACCTTGATACTTTCATTTATAACAGTTGGGTTTGAAACCAGTACAAGTATACGAGCACGATGCATCATAATACGATCCGCCATGTAACGATCTAAATGCACGAATTCTCCGAACGACGTTGCCAAGTTCTTAAAAAAATCAGGATACCAACAATACAATGGCGTACCCTTAACCTGCAATCACACATCCCTAGTCCCGTTAGACCCTTCACGATACCACAGTCTAACATACGATAAACCAATATCTGATGCCAAAGTATGTTCTTCTTAAAGTCGAATTTGGATTAAATCCGTATGATATGATATAAGAACTTCTCCCCCTTCCACCACACATGATTCTTCATATTCTGATCAATGACCGCAGGAGCAAGCAATAGCCACCCAATTACACAAAAATCCAGCCATTTGGATGCTAAACTATCCTCCTCAAAAGACATCACACGTTAGTTCTGCATGTGTGTGATTGGCACTGTCCGATTTGTAGCAGAGGGTGGAGGAAAACCATGGTTTCGTTGTTCAGCCAAAGGAGGAACTAAACTACCTATCTCCTGACCATGCACTCTTTTTACCACCAACTTATAATCACCTATCCAACAACCGTGAAACCTCTGTTTGAACTCAAGGAGATTAACCACTGGTGCAAATCGGATGAATCCGTATTTCCGGTGAGGAATCAGTTGATTACGTGGGATGAAAACGTCTCTCATAACCCCGAACGTTGATAAAACACGGCAAAGCTCCCAGTCATTACATGATGGTGGCAAGTTAGCTACATGAAACGAGATTGTCTCTGCACATAATTTCTGAATATGCGTCGGCAGATTTTTTTTTTGGGGCCATTACCATGTTGTCCGATCCAGCAGGGGTCGTCCTGTCTCTCCGTCGCCTACTCTGAACCACCCATCCCTCACCATCATCCAAGACTACCTTCCCTCCCAACTGCACATCATCCTGCAGTCGCTGCATCATGCCAACAGCCATAGAAAACACAGATGAACCATTTCGAACAAGATCCAAAATTTTAGGATCTGTGTCGTTCTTCTCGTTCACCTGGTGCACGGCTGTTGACACTAAACCACTAGCATCATCCGTTGAAACTCCAACAGCATGCTGTTTACCAGCAACTTCATCATCAAATCGGTTACAAGATTGAAACAAAGTGATTTCATTGCTGTCCTTGAGCATTCCATCGCCCATCTCTTCATCAACTGTGGATCTAGGAGACACGGTATGGACCATCTTACCATGACCCCGACCACCAGTTTTGGTTGGTTGTCCATCGGACTGCACAACGAGTTTGGTTTTGAAGATAGTAATCAATTGGTTTTCTTGGTAATTGAACAGTAGAGAGGTTTTTCGTTTTCTTCATACTATTGTATTGTATTCTCTTTTATCATATTCGTCCTTTACTTCTTCTTATTGGCAACCTTCCCCCTCCAATTGAAACTCCTCTTCAGGATAGAAACCAAGAATTTGTGGATCGCTCTCATGTCCCTCTTCAATGTCATTAGCGTAATCATAAGAAACTAGCAAACCTTGGTATTCAGAAAATTCATCTTCAATATCATCGGAATATAGGTGAGAAAAAGTTGGATCATCAAACTCAATCCTAATAGGTGGCACATCATTTATCTACTCCTCAATTTCATCCATATATATATAAAAATACAATAACATTCATACTCAAAGCAGTCATCCAAATATTTTCCTTCATATGGATATGACTCAATAAATAAGGAATATCCGAATTCCCCATGTACAAGTAGAGCCCCAAATGGATCCTTGACTCATCCAGACTCCAACAAGCCTGTACAAGTGAACGGTTGTCTGTCCTAGCGGAGTCAGACTTGGTCATAGACTCCTGGCTTGCCAAGAGGTCTAGAGATCAAGCCGCGACGGCAGCAATTCGTGCACACCTCTGAGGGGATTAGTCGGCGGGCCGATAAGCCCAAAGGAAACCCCGCTTCTGATGGTGGTAGCCCACTCATTACTTAGCAAAAAAAAAAAAAGCCTGCAATTAAGGACAAAACCTCAAGCGTGAAATTTAAGACCACACCGAATTCCTGGTCCATTTTTGGCTGTGGAAACACTTATAATTAAGGATGGATTTCGTGATCTACAACTAGCCCTTAGGATGGCAGGCTATTCGAATCTGATTGTCAACCCTCTTGGTACTAGGAGGATACTCATCTTGGAGGAAGAAGACCTTAGCCTCAAAAACATGATGAAGAATGACACAGAATGACTAGCAAACTTGGTCTATGGACCACTGGCTCATATGGCTAGAAAAAAGGAAACAACAAGCTTAAAACGCTTAGTCTGGATCAAGGTGTATGGCATTCCTTTGCATGCATGGGACACTCCATTTCTGGAGGCGATTGGTGGGAAATTAGGAACATTGATTTGCATTGATGAGATAACCCTTAAGAGGACATATCTTGAGGCTGCTCAAATGCTCCTTTAGGTAAGTTTTGTATGCAGATATCCTCTATCATAAATGTTGAAATAGATGATATTCCCCAATGTGTTGCATATCATGGTGGTTGACAATAATAAGTTTAATGGTATTGTGTGGCATGATTTTGAGACTAATGGTTCTGATAGTAGTACTACTGTGAGTATTGAGCAACCTTTTAGTTAAGAATGGACTGATACCAGTGATGGTGATCATATGATTGTTCCTAAATGTCCACTGAACAAACCTACGGTGCCACTAGATTCAGAGCATGCCTTGGACAAGATTTCAGAGATCTGTACTAATGAGCATATGTGTGAGAAAAAAGAGCACACAACATTAATAGCCCATCTCATTACCTAGACTTTTATAACACCCCTCCTTCGGTTATCCAGAAACTCACAGCTATCCAGAGAGACTTCCTCTGGGGTACCACAAAAGAAAATAGAAGAATTCATTGGATCTCATGGAAAAAGATTGCCTAACCTATAGAGAAGGGTGGACTTGGAGTGCATAACATTAAAATTTTCTATAGTGCTATGATTGGTAAGTGGGGTGAGAAAATCTTATTTGCAATCAAAATATGGACTGGATGGTTTGCTGAAAGTTCGGGAACTCTCTGTTAGTTGAAAAAATCACAGGTGCATCCTTAAAGGCTGAGAGTAAGAAAAAGCGGTAGTAGATACGCTTCTAAGTGGTGGAATGAGCTACAGGAAACCTTAAGTGGTAACTGGTTCAGTTAACAAGCAAAGATCAGGATAGGTTGTGGGGTAGACATGAGATTTTGGAAGGACAAACGATGCAACAATGCTTCACTGGTAGAAAGTCACACAAGATTATATTGGGTAACACGCAATAGAAACCTATATGTTTCAGAGGCAGGCAAATGGGAGGATGGAGAATAGACCTGGAGAATAGCGTTAAGAGACCATGAAACCACTAATCTAAACAACTTTATCTCTTGCAGGACAAAATCCCAAGGATGGCAGGTGAAGACCACTACATTTTTCAAGGAAATAGTAGTTGGAAGTACACAGTGAAGGAAACTTACAAACTCATAATTGTTGCAGCACCAAATGAGTTCACAGTGGAGTAAACAAAGAAGCATAAAAGCATCTGGAACAAATACTAACCAAAAAAAGAAATGATCTTAGTGTGGAAGGCAAGTCAACAAGCTATACCAGTAAAGATGGCCCTACAGAGGACACACATTATATCGGAGAAGCAGGAAGTCAGTTGTCCTATGTGTCATGCATTTCAGGAAAGAGTAGAACATATATTTAGTACTTGTCCAATAACCTTTTCTATTTGGCAAGCAATTCAAGAATGGTTGCTGCCACAACATAATCCTGATCCTCCCACTAAACTACAAGTACCAACACTCCAGAGGTTTTTAGAAGCTAAGCCACCAAGAACCAATATCGAAGCATGGAAATCAATCTGGATAGCAATGATATGGTAGATCTGGAAAGCTAGAAATAAATCCCACTTTACAGCCACAGAGATAAACTCACAGAGTGTATTTCATATTATCCAAAGAAGCACCTGGCTAGGGATAAGAGCAAAGAAGAAGAACTACAAGGTTTCCCTTCTCTCTAATAGATTGGATGGTACAACCACTTATATATCTTTACTTTCTTATTTAGAACAGGACCAAGGTCATTCTGAGACAGAGAGGTGTTGGATTCCATAAAGAGTACTCCACATTCTCCCCTACTCCTAGGATAATATCAACGGACAATCTAGATCCAAAGGAGCTAGGTACCAATCCACAAACAACAATTTGAGATTGATAAGGCGATGTTCAGTACAGTGGACTAGATTGATCCCATAAGCTTATATGATCATGATCTTGTTAGTGCTTAGTTGTGTACCAGACTCTTCACTGGACTCTAATAAGTTGACAATGAAGATGGCTAGCAAATCATGAACCTGCAACAACCTACGGTGAGGAATGAATGCTGGAGAAACGCCATGAAGGATAAAGATATCTCTGTTAGGATATAGACTGTTTCCTTTGACTGGAAAACAATTGTATTGTAAATAGTTTTCTTGTTTTCTTGTTATTTTAAATATCTCTTCGTACTCTCTTACTTTTATTAATGAAATTTTGGCATACAAAAAAACAACTCATACATTTATATAAATCTAATCCAACCAATGGAGTTTTGATGTATATAATATACATCCTACAAACTTTTACTTATTACATTTGTGGCCTCATAAATACATACAAACCCTTGAAGTTTCCTAAACTTCATTTTGACCTCTTCATTTCACATAAATTGCAAAGCGACCCCTACACTTTAAGGTAATTACCAAATTAGCCCTCAAAGGTTTGATGTTAACGTGTTTGATCTTATATGTTCTCAATAATTTGGTAATGGACCTTGAATCAACATAATCAAATTATCGTTAAGGAATTTAACACTTTTAATTCATTAATCCCCAATTCTAGTCCATAGACCTTGAGTTGCCTTACACAAAATATCATGATCACCCAAGCATTGAGAATAGTCATGGAAGGAGACTATCCCTTTCAAGAACTAGCTCTCGTGTAAATAATATCCCTTTTCCTTGTTCATATCCCTATAACTAATATCCTTTCACCTTGTTCATATCCCTAATCTTGCATATTGAGATTATTTGTCATCCTCACTTTCAATCCAATCATGGGTGGGTTGGATTTTTCTAATGAAGCACTAGGAGATAACGACTGTAGTGTGAGGAATGATCTCAATAGAATTAAGTTTCCCTTTGTCAAGGAGATGCATGTAGCGAGCGACCTCTCCCTCGAGCTCATCACTAGTGGTGTCTAAGGTCAGGGTACTTCAACATCATCACACATGATTTCTTGAATATTAACCTCTACCAAAACATCAATGCAATAAACAAAGCAACAATCCTTAATCATGCAAATGGATGGCATCACGCTCGGACAAAAAACTTTAGCCTCAACTCTTTCTCCCAAAACCTCCTTAGTAATTTTTCGATCATGGAAAAGTATGCTTGTCCTTGTGGTATCTACAAACGGTCGTCCAAAGAGTGCACGATGATCTTGATACTCGGGCATGGTCCTTAGCACATCCATGATAACAAAGTCTACTGGGACATTAAACTTATCACCTTGGACTAACAGGTCTTCCAAAATCCCTCTAACATTTTTGACCGATCTATTGACAAATTGCAGCCTCATGTTGATCAGTTTGATTCCACAGAACCCCAATTGATGGTATATCGTGTAGGGCACAAGGTTAATGATTGCTCTAAGATCTAACATAGCCTGTGCCACCCTATTCTTATCCATTGATGTAAGGCTATTAAAGCTTCCTTGGTCTCTCCTCTTCTAGGCATGCCCACCATTGCATTGGCAGATGGCCTCCTGCTCACCCTTCCTTTTGTTCGTGTTGAGTTCTTTGAAGAATTTAGCGCAAGCAAGGACATTCCGTATAAAAACCAACAAGGGCAAGTTAATATCCTTTTTGGAATCCCTAAGGTGTCCTGGGAATGAAATTGGAGATCTATATCGACTTTGTTCCTTATGTAATTCGAACTGGGAAAGGTATCTAGTGTCTTCATTGGGGAAACCTCCTCTGGAGTTTTTTTCGGTGTATAATCCACATTCACTGCATTAGAAGGTAATTCATTAGATGTTGGGATCAAATTGGGCTTCCCTAATACCTTTCCACTCCTCAAAGTTGTAATGGCGTTGGCATGCTCTTGTTGTTGATGTTGAAATCCATTCATGAGTTTTTCCACTTGGTCCCTCGTGTTCTTAAGACCTTTTCAAAGTGAATGGATACGCTCATTGTTCGCTCTTGGCACCATTGGGAAACATACATGATTGCTTGCAATGTTTCCTCTAAACTTGCCTTTGAGGTTGGGTCCCTCGATTATGGGTTTTAGTATAAGGAGATTAACCCCCATTTTATGGTGGCCCTCCCGGATATCATTCTTTGTTCCTCCATGGACATAATGCCTGGTAACCCAAATTTCTTGCTCATAAATTGACCCATTGACAAGCTTATACGGGCAAACATTCAAAAATTGACCTCGTCCCCTACAAGTAGCAAATACTACTAGCTGTGTTTGTTGCCACTTCCTAAGCATTTGTACCTCCTTACTAAGTTGGGATAATTGCCGAGAAGTAGTATCTGGGGTACCATTTAGTGTGTCCCTTGCTAATTGGGTTCGTGGACTTGCATCAAAAGAAGGGCACATATGAGTAGCATGCCCAATAGATTCATAAATTCAAATATTTCATTGTTCCCACGATAACTCTTGTACGAAATAAATGCTAATAGGAGATTGGAAACGAAAAGAAAAAGAAAATAAACAAGCAATAAACTAATAATAACAAAGCTAGAATCCCGACTCCCGACAATGATACCAAAAATTTGATGGATGCAAATAATGCTTTCACACTATGGTCTCAGTACTTTCTGCAAGTATACGTACCAATGTAGAATCAATGAGTTCACCATGGGGTCGAATCTCTCGTGCACTCATGATGGTTATAAATAACCTATCAAAACACTAGTGCCTATATGAAGAAAGTGCATAATGAAAGCATAATGGTTGGTTTGGTTGATTTCATTATCTAACATTCTTTTATCAACTACTCAACTGATCAAACAATCAAACAAGTCACTTTATAGAAGATAAAGTGAAGGGAGAAGGATGTATGGAAACATAGTTCATCCACATATACTATGTTAGGAATTGATGTTCTAACTTGCAAACCTAAATGAATCCAATTGATGGCAGGTGTCCCTAGTCAATGGTTAATGCTTCATCCTGCCAGGGATATGGGGGTCCATTTGATGACTGGAATTCTTCAAGTTATGATTACGGGCATATGATCCGCGACTTAAGAACCTACCTAGTCATTTTTAACTTAGATACATATTTATTTGGGTCTACTTGGGGCCGGTCATCGGCCTGTCGACCCTATAAGTTCCCTAAATTATCCATGTTCTCCTAGAAAGGTGATCAATCTACCAAGGAAAGACAATAGATAATATTGAGCACAATGATTGAACCGGGAGAAATTTGGGTGGCTAAGAATTCACACCTCACCTTTTCTTGATCCATGCCATGCAACACCCGGAGCATGCTAATGTGTATCCAAAGGAATATAAATTTTGAGATACAGTAGCTAGATCACGATGGGTGCGTGCTGATGTGTGTCCAAAGTAATATAAATAATTTAGTATGACCCAACTTTAGTATCTTAGGAATCGACCTATTTACATTGGTTGTGGAGGCCTATTTATAGTGTTTTGAATTTTTGTTAAGCCAAAACTCATTGATAATAAAATTATGTACAACTTTCTTACCAGGGGTAAGAAAATACATACGAAGTATAGAAAAGAAGAAAACAAAACAAAACACAAAGATACATGATAATAAAAAAACATGGTAGATGGTACATAGTTCCATCATAGACTAGTGAAAAAGAGAACAAAAGAGGTGAGCAAAAGTGATCACTTTACTCCCAGCTATGTAGGTTGCCATATAATGACTACAGGAGCAATTACCTTGCTAAACCCCCCAGCTCTACCTGTGCATCTTATAGTGTCAAGGTCAAGAGATTGCTATAATATTCCCTTAAGTAAATATGGTAAAATTGTATTTTATTATGGATGTGATAGGTAACCATATATTCCAGTTGTGGGCGATGGTCGTTGCATGTTATATTTTTGTCGGGCGATGGATGCCATTTCCCTTCTCATTGGATGGGGGGCAAGGTTGATAAGGCTTGTCGGGAGGGTTGTAGCAGGCTTTTGTCGGAGGGATGCTTGTGGTCTATCCTAAATGGTCCTCTGGTATCGATCCTCAAGAACTTCCGTACGTATTTGAGGTGATCCATCCTTATCCTCTTAATAGAGCAAGTCTGAGATGGATCGCCGAGGTCAGCGCGTCTTCCCTATGAGGCAAATGAACACGGCAATTGGGATTCCTCATGAATGAGCCTTATCTGACGAGCCTTTTATCCGGCTTTTTACCTCCCACATCACACACTAAATAGAAACTAACCCCAAACGCAATCCATAATATAGGAAAAATCTACTAGGTACCCATACAAAATGGTTTAGCTACTCATGTTCATTAGGAAAGCAATAAATAGTTCATTACAATTCAAAACGAGACAAACATTAAGAGTTTTAATGAATCCTCACCTATAAAGTAAGTCCACCCTAAAAATGCCAAAAGAAGTTCGAAGATTTATGGCAAGCACCAATTATAGGGTTTGAATCTACCTTCTTCTCCAATTGCATTAAATCCCAAGTGAATAAATTGCAATACCATAGAGAGAAAAGCTGTCCAAGGGAATTAACTAAAGAGAGAAAAAAATGTAGATAATTGTTAAGGTGAATGAGAGAGAATTTTTCAAGTCTAAGTTAAATGTATATAACTTAGACTTGAAAAATGCAATTTTCTAAGATTTGTCTAGGGCGTACTTAGGTGCAGGAGGGTGCCTGAAGGAAAATGCAATTTTCTAAAATTCATATTTGCGACCTCAATTGATCTTGGGCGCATGCCTAATGGAAGTGTGCGGCCGCCTGTAGCTCAAATAAATTGCCTTAGTTTGTCTCGGGCGCCCGCGTAAAGGAAAGTAGTGGTTGCCTAAATCTTGATGATTTGTGTAGGGTATACTTAGGTGGGGGTCTAGTGAAGTTTGGCAGGCACTTGCTATGATCTGCTTCCGCGTCTGGTGGTACTAGATGCCCGCCGTTGGTTAACTTTGGTACTATGAGAATTGAGGCCACCATAAGTCCCATAGAAAATAGGGGGAGAATTTGGATCCCTCCTAAGCTGGACTGGTGGCCAACCTAAACCTAAACCTACTAACACCAAAAATCACCTAAGGGCACTGTGGAGGAGGTAATTCCTGAGATGACGGAACATGTAGCAGCTAACATATCCGTATCACCTAAGGGGTCAACGAAGAATCTGGAAGTTGAACCTATGGTTATAGATATATATCATAATTTGGAGACATTAACTAGGGCTGATGAAAAATCTATTGATAGTGAAGAGACACAAGTATTTCAGGTATTCCTCTTGTGGTTGAAGAGACTAATCTGATGACCTCAGACCAGATTATAGAGTTACCTAATATCATACAAGTGCATCAGCAAGTAGAGAAAGAGTATGCTTCCCCTCCAATCCAGGCTACCGTGATTCCTATAGAGGAATTTCCACCATAGTGTATCCTACAACAAGAAGAGAATATCCCAACACCCCCTTAAGGAAACACATGGATCTAAAAAATAAAGGGGGTGGCCCTAAAACCAGGAGTCAATCGAGAAAGGTGAAAGATGTGGTTCAAGATGGAGACCTAGCAATTCTAGAGGACTGGATTGGTAAGCTTATAGAGCATTAACCACTTAGACAAAGAGAAGAACAGGACCAACAACTATGTCCTCAAAAATTGATACCGTTGGATAATCATCGATTGGAAACTGACTCAACAATGGAACTTGTCCGTGATATGGGCATAACCTATCTTGATCCAGCTGCTACAAGACAGAAACTCATACAATTAAGCTGTAATAATCATCATGGAGTAGCAGTGGTGGAAACTGGTAGTCACATACCAAAAGCAGAGATAGTTCCTGAATGAAGATCATCACCTACAATGTAAGAGTCCTAGGTGGCCCGTGTAGGAAAAGAAAATTCAGATAACTAATCCTTAACCAAAAAGGTGATTTTATCTGTCTACAATAAACCAAACTGGATAGTATTGATAAAAGAAGTTTTGTAGAAAACACATCTTGGTAGGTGAAGGTTTCCTTGTTGTCACGGGGAACTAGAGCAATGAAGATACAGTAAGTAACATGATAAATGTGTATGGACCAGGAGACTATGTGTCTAAACAAAACCAATGATGGAGATAAAGGCACTTCCCCAAGGAAAAGGGATAGAAAAGTGGTGCATAATGGGAGACTTTAATGCCGTCCTAGAAGCAGGAGAAAGAAAGGGTATGGCTCAGCATGTAAATACTCAGGAGATTTACTCCTTCCGATAATTTACTAAAGATATGCAATTACAAGATTTGGAAATGGAGAAAAGAAGATTTACATGGTACCTAAAGTCACTAATGGCTATGAACAGATTAGATGGGTTCCTTGTTAATTATCTTTGGCTTGGGAATACTACAAACTGGATACAATCTGGACTAGATATAGATGACTCCTACCATTGTCGTGTTAGTCTTTGCTGTAAAATATAGGATTGGGGTCCATAACCGTTGAAAGTATTGGACTGTTGGTTGAATGATAAAGGCTACAATGCACTGATAGAGGATATCTGGAGGCAGCCATGTTCACTGGAATATGTGAGCCAAAGAATTAAATCAAAGATTAAAGCCATCAGAGATGGTATCAGACTGTGGAATGCAACTGTCCCACGAGACTTAATGACTAAGCGTAAAGGTATGCTTGACATATTGAAGGAGATGGAGCTACTAGCTGAGCAGGACACACATCTATCAAATATTGGGATAGACCATCAGGCTATTCAAAATCTAAGAGAAAAATCTAGTAAAGGTCACTTCTAATATGGACTGCATGATATTTCAGAAATCACGTATCAATTGGATATAGCAAAGTGATGAACTATGCCTTCTTTCATAGATGGATTAAGAAAATTAGAAGAAGGAATGCTATTAATGGTATCTGGGATGGAAATGTTTGGATTGAAGATACATATCTTTTCAAGAACTGCTTCAAAAACCACTTTGAGGAAAGATATACAGAAATTCCTTGTCTTAGACCACGAATTTGCAACATGACATTCTGCACACTGTCCATGGCTTCTAAACAAAGACTAATAACACCATTTCTTAGTCCAAAATTTTAGATGCAGTCAAGGATTGTTATAGTGGGAAGAGCTCTGGACCGGATGGTTTGAATTTCAGATTCGACAAACACTTTCTCTACTTGCTGAAAGGAGAAATCCACAACATGATGGGAGAGTTTTACAGGAACTGTAAGCTGGCAAAAGGAAGCAGTGCTGCACATATTACTCTCGTTACCAAGACTGACTCACCAATGAAGGTACAGGACTATAGACCTATCACACTAATAGGATATATGCCTAAGATTATCTCCAAAGTTCTAGCTAACAGAGTCAGTTTAATCTTGGATGAGGTAATATCAGGTAATAAGATGGCATTCATTAAAGGCAAGAAGCTTCTTGATGGTGTTTTGATTGCAAATGAAGTGGTGGATGAAATTAGGAAACTGAAAAAACAAGCTATAATATTCAAGGTCAACTTTGAAAAAGCAATTGACATCATCAACTAGACCTATCTAATAGAGGTGATGGTCAGAATGGAATTCCCAACGAGTTGGATTTGGTGGATTGAAGAACTCTTTGAGTTTGCTTCAACCTATATCGTCATCAATGGTAGCCCAACTAAAGAGTTCTTCCCAAAGCGAGGTCTGCGCCAAGGAGATCCCATCTCATCATTCTTATTTCTGCTGGCGGCTAAAGTACTGTCTAATATGATAAAAAGAGCTTTGGATTTGCATAAATTCATAGGATTAGAGATTGGTAGGGATAGAGTACTTATATCTCACCTACAATTTTCTTATGATACCCTATTATTTGGACAGGCCTCATGGAATACAGTGAACACATTCAAGGTAGTTCTTCAAATTTTTGAGCTTGTATCTGGGTTGCGCATCTACTACAACAAAAGTCACTGACCTGCCACAGCTTCATACATGAAGTCTCCATGTGCCAGCAAACTGGTCAGATTTTCCTTGCTCTCACTTCTTTCAATTATTCAGATGTAATTGTCTATTTTACCTTATGAAGGTACAGGTTAGGAATCGAGTCACAGTCTATTCAGATGGTGTTCATCACATCATGTCTCGCAGACTACCACCATGAGTGGCAGGCTGCAGACCTCATTACTGAGGAAGGCGATCCAGGCCCTACCAAAATATCTCCCTTGTACTGTGAGTAGTATATTGCAGAGCACGAGTGATGTGTCAGAGTGGACATTGCTATATATTTGGTCTGGAAGTACCCAATGTACTCGGGAGTGGTTTAGTAAACATGAATGGGGGTATTGTGCATGTGTGAGCAGCACATGCTTGTGTGATCCTAGAACAGTCTGAGAAATTCATAAGACAGAAAGCAGAGTAAGGGAGGTGGCAAAAATCACAAGACTATGAAGCTATAAGGCGAACGGGCTGAGCTTGGCTAATTACTACAGTGATGACACCTGTAGCCATTTGGCGGCCTACATAGGTGAAGGCTAGCAGATAACTGCTGCAATAACCCCTAAGTCCTTACTTATGGGAATATTGCAGCAATCTCTTGACCTTGATGCTATAAGGTACACAAGCAGAGTTGGGTTTTTAGCAAGGTAATGACTCTTGTAGTCATTATATGGCAACCTGGATAGCCGAGAGTCACGTGATCAGTTCTTCTGACCTCCTTTGCTCTCTTTTCCACTACTCTTCAGTTGATCCATGCTCCATGGTCCACACATTAGTTTTTCTTGTATCTTGAGTCTTTTGCTTTTTCTTATTTGTATTCTTAGCCCCGGTAAGCAAGTTGTACATATTTTTCCATTAATGAATTTTGGACCATAAAAAAAAAAACTGCAACAAAAATAAGTTGATTGGCATTAACATACTGGAGACTACGTTGGATGAAATGGCCTCATATATGGGATGCAAAACTTGCTCCACCCGTTTTAAATATTTGGGCCTACCTAATGGAGCCAATCCACACAAACAGACAACATGAATGCCTGTTTTGGAAAATTTTAGTAGGACACTGCAATCGTGGAATCACAAGCTCTTGTCTGCAGGAGGGAAAATTGTCCAACTAAACTTTGTATTTGCTGCCCTACCCTCACATTACTTAGCCTTCTTCTAAGCTCCTCAATCCATCATCATAAGGCTAACTGCTCTTCAAAGAGATTTCTTATAGGGAAGTGCCAAGGAGAAGAGGAGGACGTGTTCGATCTCCTTGAAAAAGATTACTACACTAATTGAGAAGGGTGAATTGGGGGTGCGCAACATCAGTGCATTTAACAGGGCCATGCAGGGTAAGTGGGGAGACAAAATTCTAATAGGAGAAAAGAACTTGGCATTGGAAATCTTGAAATCTAAATATGGTACTGATGGTATATTAAGGGTAGGTGATCTCAGAGAACTAAACAAGCCTCATATTCCCACTGGTAGACAAAGAGGTATAAGACGTGGGAGTTCCTTTGCCTCAAGATGGTGGAATGACTTACAAGGATTTGTTGGTGCAAACTAGTTCTACAATAAGGCCAAAATAAGAATGGGTATGGAGAAGGAGTTAGATTGTTTCTAGATAAATGAATTGATAACACTCCACTAAACGAAAGATATTAGAGATTATATCAAATTACAACCAACAAGGACATCTCTGGAGATGATGGAGGAAAGTTGAAGGGTGCAACTTGGACATGGACCCTAAATTGGAGAAGAACACTTAGGGACCATATTCTGGATCTAACTAATCTTTTATGCTATTTGCAGGCAATAACTCCAATGGTGTCTTAAGAGGACTAATATACCTTTGAATGTAACAATGATGGTCGCTACACAGTGAAGACGATATATAGGTATATCACAGCAGAATCACCAAATTTGTACACAGTATATGAGGCAAAACCAATAAGCAGGTCCGGAATATTTTTGCTCCAAAGAAGCGAAGTATACTAGTTTGGAAGGCATTCCAGGAAGCTCTGCCATCAACGATGTCACTGCACAGAAGGCACATTGTACCGGTAGATCAAGTGTCACCTGTGCAATGTGCCATTCAGACCAAGAGACAATTGACCATATATTTAGAGGATGCCATATAAAAATAGAAGTCTGGAAACACCTTAAAAATGGCTACTTGGTTTAGGAAATACCCTCCCACAGCAACAAGCTCCTACACTACAAGAACACATGGAAGACAAACCAATGCAAGTAAATATGGAGGCCTGGAAATCCATCTGGATATCTATGATCTGGCAAATCTGGAAGATTAGAAAGGACTCCAACTTTCAAGGCTTGGAGATCAAAACACAGAACATAGTATACATTATCCAGAGAAATACTTGGCAATGGATAAGAGTTAAGATAACAAAGAAATGCTTCCCCTACTCACTAACAAACTGGGTGGTGCAATCAATATGCTTTAGCAATTCTGATGTTCGAGGATAAGAAGAAATATCTCCATGTGCCAGATTACAGAATGTAGTCATTGATCACTATCCTGCCTAAATCTTAGTTTCGTATCTATTGCCATAATAAACTGAGATGATCTATGTACCAATCCACAAACAACAATTTTGGATTGATAAGGTGACATTCAGGACGGTGAGTTTTTATTCTAAAGAGATGATATGTTGATAAAATTGAACCTATGCAGAGTTGTGTACCAAGTATTGATATGTTGACAACTATGAAGCTAGGTAAGTCATGCACCAACAATACCCTAAGTCATAGAGTTTGGAGTTTAGATAGAGTGATAAGTGATCTCATGATGTGTTCGGAATATTCTCGGAAAAGGGCATCAAAGTCCATATCTAAGCCAAAGTTCCATTGTAAATATCTGGTTTGTTTCTTTATTAGGTATAGTAGATATGTAACCTGTATATGTACTTTTTTCCTCTTTTAATGAAATTTGGCTTAACGAAAAAAAAGGTCGGTCTTTGGTTAGACACCTATTTGCTTGATGAATCTTGGTTTGATCTTCAGTTAGCCTAGTTTTTACTTTGAGATAATTTCAGATAATTTGGTGTTTTCGCATCTCGGTATAGTAGCAAGTGAATTGATTAGGATGAGGATTGCTCCATACATAGTTTGAGTTTTGGGCATAGATTTGCTTCTCTGCCCATTCCAGTCTCCCAATGCTCTGGCCCATGCCCTAATGTGCTTGCTTCGTTGCTTGCTCGCCTACATTCAATGAAGGACACATGTGAGTCATATGCCAAACCCAACACAAACTCCACATATCTCTTGGTTTGCGACTTGTTGTCCAATCTTGAGCATTTGGATTTCCTTTCTTAGTTTGGCATTTTGGTCCGAGATATCATCATGGATAGATCTCACTTCTTGAGTCCTTTTTTGTCTCTCTTGAAAGCTCTTTTGTTGGGAATTCGAGGCAAGAATCTCACAAATGTCATATGCATCTTAATCTTTTTGGCTGAAGATGGATCCCCCTGCAGCATTATCAATCATATATTGATAAAAGACAAGGCATTTGGGAAAATTGTGAGGAGGGTGACATGCTCTCGTCTTCCAGAGATCCACCGTGAACCGTAACCCTCTTCCCCTCCAGCCATTTCCCATCCACCACTAACCACGAAAAATATACCACTGCCTACCCATCCCACGGTGCTCTCCTCTTCCCGGTGATGCCTCTTGCGCCTGGGAAGGCTATTGATATCTATCCCGCCCATAGACATGAATAGTAAACCCTTATTCTCTACGCCACTCACTACCCCATCCTGCATTTTCCTTCAGTAGTTATCCAACCATCCCTGGAACAACCTAGAACTCAGGGAGATACCAGACCATCCTCACTTCCATTCTCCCCTTGAACCATAACAACATCCCTATCCCCCTAGTCGCGAAATTGAACTACATACCACCTTACTCCACTATGTCAAATTGGATAATTCCCTTTCAGCAACAGAAGCGCTTGAGGCGAGCGGCCATCAGGGCAGGGAAAACTCCATTAACCCTAATCCACCGAACTAGGAGTTATGCTGACACTGTACGGACTCAAAATCCATTCTCTGTTCATGCTAGACTGGGACCAAGAGTGAAGGAACTTCCACCTCAACGACCTATTATGAAGGGATTCAACCCACCTACAACATGTTTCCTGTCCAACTTTCCACTCCATTGTGGCACTGACAGGCTTACGAGAGTAGTGAGGAAACATGGCAACATCCATTCCATCAAGGTAGCCCGGAAACTGGATCAATATGGTTCACCTTTTGCATTTCTGGATTTCAAGGATTCCATAGACATAGACATAGACAATAAACTTTTTCATCTCAATAATATATGGATTGGATCTTACCGTTTAAAGGCAAATATTGCAAGGTATCCAAAAAGTAGTGATCAGATACCACGTAAGAAGATACAAGTGATCTAGTCTCCAAAAACTGTTCCTCTGAAGGAAAAGAATACTGGAGTGGTCATGTCTTCTAAGCTAGAATACTTGAATGGTAAGGCTATAGTGATATCTAAATTGGGTGTGGAACTAGGCACTACAAGCGGGGTGAAGGACCAACCTCACAACCCCCAGAGGATTGTCCCAATATTATCCTTCTCCACGAAAGGCTCATCTACTGACTAGCTGTCTCAGGGATACATAGGTGTATTAAAGAAAAATGATGAATGGAGGGAACTTCAACTCTCAATGCGATCAGCCGGTTACCTCAACATCACGTTAAGTCCACTGGGAGGCAAAAGAATTCTGTTATGGGAAGAAAAGGCTACTGATATGGACACCCTCCTGAAACATGATATGAGGTGGCTGATGAATTGGCTATCCGATATGATGCCCTGGTTAGAAGCAGGAGAGGAACCCATCTCATTTACAGGAGCAATCACTTAGCAAGGAGATAAAAGATCTTCTTAAACGAAGGTCATAACATATAACGTAAGAGGCTTGTGTAGCCCGGGAAGGAGGAGAAGAGTTAAAGCACTCATTATGGAACATAAACCTGATTTTATAAGCCAAGAAACAAAGATGGATACTACAGATAGGAGGCTTTGTGATCACATGTGGCACATCAATGAGCTGGACTAGACATACCAGGGATCTAATGGTCAAGGTGGAGGATTACTTTGCATCTGTGACTCTGCTATGTTCACTAGAACAAAGATCATATCTGGTTCTAATATTTTGGGAGTAACAGGGAACCGGGAAAACGATACAGTACAGTCTAACATGTTGAACATCTATGGACCACGTGACCTTCAATTAAACAGGCTCAATGGGATGAGCTCCTGGAAATTTATGAAAACAAGTTGAATGAGAAATGGTGTTTAATGGGCAATTTCAACGCTATATTGCAAGAGGATGAATGAAGAGGTACCACATCCTCCAATAGCTCCCAGGAAATTTCATTATTCAGGGCCTATGTAATGGAAATGAAGTTACATGATTTGAAGTTGGAAAGAAGGAAATTTACATGGTATCTTAAGTCACTAAAGGCCATGAGTCGGTTGGACAAGTTTCTTGTGAATGATTTATGGTTCGGAGAGAACATAGCATGGTCACAAGAAGGACTAGATAGGGATGACTCGGACCGCTGTCCAGTGGTACATTACAACAACATTCAGGATTCGGGGCCTAAACCTCTTAAAGTTTTAGACTGTTGGCTGGAAGATCCAGATTATAATACAATGATGGAATAGACGTTGAACAATAGAGAGGTGAGTGGCTTTGCCAGCTTCAAGATCAAGATCGAAATCAAAATATTAAAAGAGACCATTCGGAGCTGGAATCAATAAACACTAAGGAATCTGATGGGGGAGAGAAAAAAGTTACTGTCATATCTTACATCTAAAGAAATGGAGGCTGAACAAAATCCTATGCTGCCCTTACTGGAGGTTGAACTGGATAATTGGAAAAAACTAAGGAGCTTAATTGGAAATTCTGACAAAGAAGTTGGATAGTGTACTATACCAAAAATCAAGGATAAATTGGTTAAAAGTAGGGGATGCCAACACAACATATTTTCATGCATGGCTGAGCAGAAACCGAAGGAAAAGTATAATTAATGGGGTACAGGAAAAGGGCAATTGGCTGGAACATCCAGAAGCAGTAAAACAATGTTTCATAAAACATTTTCAGCAAAGGTATTCAGAACTAAACTGGAGTAGGCCTCGGTTGACAAACATAATCTTTAACAGACTGTCAAGACCTACAAAAGATTTCTTATCCAAACCTTTGTTAGAACAGGAAATAATGAAAGCTATTCAAGCATAAGGCAACAATAAAAGCCCGGGCCCCGATGGCCTAAACTTCAGGTTTATTAAACATTTGTCTGCATTGCTTAAACCTGACATACAACAACTGCTTCTGGAATTTTATAGGAACTATAGTCTTTCAAAAGGGAGCAACGCTGCACATATCTCACTTGTGGCAAAAACACACTCCCCATTGACCCCTGATAACTACAGGACAATCACTTTAATTGGAGCTATGCCAAAGATAATTGCCAAAGTTCTTGCTTGCAAAATTTCTTATGTGATGGAGGAGATAATTTGCCCAACCCAAAGGGCATTCATGAAAGGGAGAAAGCTTATTGATGGTGTACTGATTGCAAATGAGGTTGTGGATGAACTAAAGAAGACACATACAAATGCCTTTCTCTTCAAAGCCGATTTTGAAAAGGCTCTTGTTACTGTAAACTGGAAGTATCTACAAGATGTAATGCACCAAATGGACTTCCCGCCATGCTGGATCTGGTAGACAAAAGAGCTACTCGAAACAGCCTCTACTTCAATTCTTATAAATGGCAACCCTACTGAGGAGTTCTACCCTATGAGAGGCCTAAGACAAGGTGATCCGTTATCACCATTCCTCTATCTAATAGCAGCTGAAGGCCTTTCTATCATGATTAATAAGGCCTCTGAGATTTGCAGATTTAAGGGAGTGGAAATTGGCTCATAAAGTATCCAACTTTCACACTTGCAATTCGCGGATGACACTCTCTTCTTTGGACAAGGATCTTGGTCCTCTGTGCAGCCTTTAAAGGCCATTCTATTAAATTTTGAGCTAGCTTCGGGTCTTAGAATCAACTTTAGGAAAAGCAGCTTATTAGGTATCAACTTGCCTCAGGAAACCTTAGAAGACATGGTTGCCTATCTTGGATGTAAGACTACATCACTTCCTCTGACTTATTTGGGACTTCCCGTGGGAGCTTCTACAAAAAACAATCAACTTGGTCTCCGGTTTTGAAAAAGTTCAAAACAACACTCAGTCTATGGAAACATCAATTTATCTCTATGGGAGGAAAGCTGACAATCATTAACTCTGTCCTCTCAGCCTTACCTTCACACTTTGTTGGCTTCTTCAAGACACCACCTTCTATTTTGAAAAAACTGATGCAACTTCAGAGATCCTTTCCGTGGGGAAGCAACAAGAATCAGAGAAAGGTGTCCTGGGTAGCATGGAATAAAGTGATTACTCCGCTGAAAGAAGGGGATCTGGGAGTTAGGAATCTAAGTGCATTCAATGAAGCCATGTTGGGAAAGTGGGGGTATAGAATCTTGGGAAATGAGAAAAGTTTAGCCATGGATATACTCAAATCCAAGTATGGAAGGCAAGGAATCCTATCTGTGGGAAATCTAAATGAACTCATCAAACCTTCAGCCACAACTGGTAAGATCTAGAGGAGCAAGATATGTATCCAATTGGTGGAAAGATCTACAAGACACATTATCTTCAGACTGGTTTCTACTGAACACCAAGATCAAATTAGGCTAGGGAAAGGGACTGAAATTTTGGACTGACAATTGGTCCAACAATTCTATTTTGGCAGTATGTTTTCGTAGAATTTTTAGACTAGTTTCTAGCAAACAAATGTTTTTTTTCTGATGCAGGTTTATGGATTGAGGACAACTAGATTTGGACGTGTCCATGGAGAAGACAGACAAGAGAATCAGATATGGAGGATTTTAACAATCTACTGGCCATGATAAACAACATTAAACTGGATGTTTAAAAAAAAGACAGGCATTTCTTTGAGGGAACATTAGATGGTAGATACAAGGTTAGTGGAGCTATAAGGAAATTATCTCAGCCCTCCCTTAGTCATATACTGATCAGGAGAAGCAACATATATTAAATACCTGAAACATTTTTACTCCGATGAAAGTACCAATCTTCTCTTGGAAGTGTCTGCAGAATGCAATTCCTACAAAAGCTAATCTGCAACGCAGGAACATAATTCATCAAGGAATCGACACAAGTTGCCCCCTTTGCCAAGCAGAAAATGAAATGGTGCAGAACCTGTTTTCTAAATGCTCAACCATCTTGTAGGTATGGCAACTTAATGATAGCATGGTTATCATTGGACTTCTTAGAGCTACAAGATAACAACAAAGTGCCAACCCTACATGTCTTCTTGGAGATCAAGCCAATCACTGCAAACATTGAAGCTTGGAAAACAATGTGATTAGCTTTGATTTGGTGCATATGTAAATATAGAAACCACCATTTCTTTCAACGTATTGAAAAGAAGGCAACTCAGCTCTTATCCGTCATACAAAATTCATCATGGCAGTGGATTAGAGTTAAAAGTATCCTTGGATTTTTTACTTATAGCATGAACGACTGGGTGATAAATTCTCTAAGTTGCTTAACCTTTAATACTTAACTCTGATGGGAAAATGGTATAGATCTTGATACATGACACTTACGTCAAATAAATCCGCCACTCACTGTTTCTAAAACTTGTTACATGTGACAGAATTTTGCTATATCTAATGTACTGGTTTTGGATTTCATATGATAGAATTGCAGCAGGAAGGTCCAATAATGTTCCATATGGTTAGATGTGGATGCAATTTGCAATTGTGATTTAGTGATGCTTCTCTGTCCATTCACTCGGAGAAATCATAAATTGATGTATAAACAGAGATGATACCAGGATAAGAAGACCATGTGTGAAGACAAAAACATGTTTTGTGATTTTCTTGTTAGGTACTATTTAATTGATTTAAAATTCTCATGCAGTACAGAATAGGTATAAGAGAATCAAACCTGTCCAGGTGGCTGAAAAAATTCAGCCAAGCCAAATCTCTATTGGCCTCACACTAAAGAATGACCACATAGTTGGCAATATAAGAACCAACAGAGGCTCATGTACTAAGCAAGAAGTTGCTGATATCGAACTGCTATTCCTGCAGAATACCCTCCATGAGGGGACAGTACAACTGAGTTGACTAAATAAATGGACAACATATCTATTCCACGACAGGAGCAACAATGATCCATTCCAACTCCAACAAGGATGGAGAAGGACCTGCTATCAATCAATATTGTGTCCAAAAATTTCATCCATGGCTGGTAGAGAACAATCAATGTACATGAAAGGAATATGGAAAAAGAGCAATCCATGGAAATCAAACAAAAGTCCATGACACTGGCAGTGACATGTAAATGTGAAATGAGCTCAGAGACTAAATCCAGATACAAACAGGAACTTTTAAGGACCACCACGATCTGGAACATTGACAACAAGAGGAATATTCGGGCATGGCACACTACAACTTGTTAGCTCACCCGTGATATTACATGAGGATTACCTCACTCTCAATCTCCGGAAGCTTTGAGGCATGTAGGCAGAGCTGTGTACCAATCCATTGTGTATTCTAAAAGTCATAGGTGAGTTGTGTACCGCCCATGGGGCGATAAGTTGACAACTCAGATCCTTTGCAAGAAATAAAATAATAGATACGGTCAATGGATTGATAAGTTGATAGTAAAGACACCAGTTACTTGCATCTAAACGTCATGGGTGAGCTGTGTACCATCAGATGATGATATGTTAACAGCTACGATCCTTGGCAAGTAATAAAATAATTGATATAGACGACCTACTTAGTGGTCGAGTATAAAGATCACTGATATATTTTCATTATATCTTGTGTGGTTAGTCATAAGAGCGGCATGTGCTCTTGGTTGGAACTCTCTTTCCGTAAATATTTTATTTCAATGAATTTTTGGCTTATAAAAAAAATATATTGCCAAGTGTATGCCAAACCATCATGAAAGATTTGATTGAGTAAAGTGAAGGAATTGATGAGGAGTGCATTCAATTTGAAGCATCCTAAACTACTCCCAAAACTCATGCAAAGGCTCTACATCATGGTGTTTGAAACTTGAGATTTTGATAAAAATAGAAGGTGTTACCACTTGAGAAGTACTTGTCGATCAATTTATCGTAAATTTCACTCCAAGTGGTCAAGGAAGCCTATGGAAAAGACATAAACCGTGTATTGGCATGATCCTTCAAGGTGTAAGCGAACACTTGCATTCTTAGTTGATCCTTGGTTAATCCTACAAGAGGAATGCAAGAAAAAAAAACATTATAAAAATCACACATGAAAGTCAACATGAGGTAAGCCATGAAAAGAAGACAGCATTTGTTAATGAATAGGCTTGAGTTCATAGTTTATTGTCGGTGCATCGAGAATGATACAAGTGTGTTAGTCCTTATGATTGGCCTTTGAGAATCATGTATTGATTGCATCCTTTGGACTTCCAGCTCTTCAACATTTCTTCCTGGTCAATCTTTGTTAACTCCCTGACTCCCATTGTTGCCATTTGAATCGATCAGAATGTCAAGACTGTTAGTGTTATGTCCTAAGGCCAATCACCTTAGGCCTATGTATTAACACTTTAATGTTGTAGATATGATTGTAGCAACCTTCACTATTTGTTTATTTATAACATATAAAATAGTGAAGCCTAGCATTGATAATATAGAG
>JAOWBN010242490.1:0-12001 GCA_028565015.1 Pinguicula moranensis | reverse complement strand
CAAAATACTAAAAACAGATATTGGGTTTTCAAGAATCAATATTTCAAATTCAAGAAGGTGAATTCCCCAAGAAAATTCTTAAACGCTTCCGACCAAACCCAGTTCACCATCGCCATTCAGAAGAAACCGACGAACTGTCGAACAGAGAAAGGAAGTATCCAGATCCCAGTTAATGAAATCGAGGGTAAAAAAGACTTTTCCACCTCAAAAACGTTTTTCCAGTTGCGCAATCGTGCGTGGCATTTTCTCGGGGGCAGTGGGGTTGTTTTTTAATGTACAAGGGGGTAAAGTGGCTCTTTTGAAAGTACAAGGGAGTAAATTGGCTAATAGCTATAGTACAGGGGAGCTAATGGTTTTTTGCTCGAACTCAATATATCAAATGACGCAATGCATATTGAATCGCAACGAAAACGGTCTATTTGTATAATTACAAGGATAAGGCCGATACCCCCAAACATAGGGGTGAGCAAAATTACCGACAGTAAACGGTAAGACGGTAACCGTTACTGTTTTACCGTATTTTAACAGTTTTACGATAATACGGAACGGTAATAGTATTTATTTTTTAATTACCGTTAAAAAATGGTACGGTAACGATTTTTACCATTATCAAAACGATAAAAACCGTTTACTGTTTTTTGTTTAAAAAAATGCCTTTAAACCAAAAATTTCTTATTCAGTTATTCTATCAGATAAAACAATGATTTTTTTTCATTATTGTCTTTAACGTGAAAACATTTTTCTCTTAGAGACTAGGGTTCACTGTTCATTAAACAGAAATTGAACTTGTTTATGTTGTTTATTGCTTGATACTTGATATGGTAATATTGAATTGTTGGTACTTATTTAAACTTATTTATGGTGTTTCTTGTATGATCCTGTTTTATGATATTTGTACGAATTACGGTGTTACATGTTTTTTAAAATTAATTTAAAATAAAATAACGAATGTTATATTGTCAATTTTTTTAAATAAAAGAAATAATGCAATAAAATTTAAATAATCTTTAATGCTCTTTGAACGAATAAGAAAAAATGTATATAAATAGTTATCATAATTCATATTAGAAATATTAAGAAAATAGCAAAAAATAAAATAAAATAATGACGGTAACGGTAAAATATCGTTACCGTACCATTTATTGCAATACCGTAACAATACGATTTTCTGGTATTCTGGTACGATAACGGTAATAAAAAATCATTACCGTTAAAAAATGGTACGGTATTACCGTTACCATTTATCGTTTGCCCACCCCCGACAGTTTGTTCCCTTAGAAAAATCATCCCCTCTAATCGAACCTCTGGGTTCACCATTGCGCATCATTATATGTTAATTGGGCACGGATGCATCACATTAGGACCTAGAATCAAGAGCAATTTTCTTTTAGACAAGTATTCTTCAAAAGGATATGCTGACCCAAGGTCGGATAGGGAAACCCAAGAAAAAATTAGGGAGCCAAAAATTTATTTAGGTGGTAAATAAAAAAATTTATGAGGTGATCAAATAATTTAACTGCTTAACAATCATGAAAAAATAATAATTATAGCCGCTAAAATAATAATAATTTTACTGATTCAAACATTTAAGACCCGAATAAGTCTGGACTTTGGTGTGTTCTTAAAAAAATGGCCAAGTGTTTCAATTTTTACGATTTTAATTTTAATTTGTTATTTTTATGATTATGGGCCTAAAATTTGGTGTATTTTTATAAAAATGGCTCAAGAGACCTCGGAGGGCAAGATTTCCAATTTTTATGATTTTAATTTTTTTTTTTTACTATTCAAATAGGTTTAAACTTTAGTGTATTTAACAAAAAAAAAATAGTATGGCCCCTCTCCCTATACACAACACTATTGCATTTACCTTCTCTTATTTAAAATTTTGAATTACTTAAACCTATTGATATTTTTTTGAATCAAATTTAAAGATCTCTTCAACTAGGTTTATTATATATTCAAACACGTAAATTGAAATAGGCAATGCATGATCTATATTCAGCTGTCAATCATTCTCTCTACTCAATTCTTTTTTTTTTATCTAGAAATTTCAGCTTTTTATTAAAAATTGGCTAACGCCAAAAAAATAGTTACATCTTGAGTCTCAGCGCCTATGATAAATTTATACAGTGGCGTGGATTTTGTAGCCAATCGCCTAGCACCAATCCCACCTCTAGTCTATTGTAGATAGTTACCCATATCCATGTAGATATTTTTGTGTACTCTAGGATAGAGTCAATACAAGGAGTTACTCCCTCAAATATAAATTTATTCCTGGCTTTCCATATGCCCCAGACCAAACTATGCCATAATGATTTCCAAATTTCATACCATCGTCTCCTTTTGAGCATACCCAGATGGATCAGATAATGTTGTTTTGGATTATTGCTTCCTATGTAGACATAACCTAGCCGGTGGTAAAGCCTTTGCCAAAGGGCATATGTTATGCTGCTCTAGAAATATATGACCAAGTGTTTCTTCGTTTCTTTGACAGAATGCACACCCTGGAATTGGACATTGGGCTGTAAGGACTCCTCGAGATTGGAGATTGTTAAATGTAGTTATCCGCTCTTGGATCAGTCTCCATACAAAGGCCTACACTCGTCTTGGCGATCCTCTACCCCAGCTTGCAGCTAATGCTGTCTGATCCTGCAAAATAGAGCTCATAGAGTTAGTTATAGCTATATACGTTGTTCTTACCGTATAGATTTATCCGTTGTTTGGCTGCCATGTCCAGCTATCTTTCTCATCCGGTATCAACTGGGTACCTGCGGTAAGAGCTTCTAAAACTGGGATTAGTAGTAATTCATAAGTGAATAAAGGTTTGCGCTAATGCCACAACCAAGTAAGCTCATCGCTTTCTGTGAACACTTTTGCAGCCACGATAGACTGTTTGTCTGAGGCTATGGAGTATAGCCTGTCTGCAACATCCACCGGACAACCTAGGGGCGTCCACATGGAGTGCCAGAAGAGAGTAACCTCCCCATTACCGAGGCGTCTCCTTAGATTTTGCACATGTCCTTCCACCATCTAGAGGAGCAGGCAGGTGGTAGTATTGATATCCAGTCATGATGCAGTCCTTCTGGCTGCAAGTAGAGTGACTGCATTATCTGACTAATAAGATTTTCAGGTTCGGTCATGATCTTCTATATCCATTTACCTAGCAAGGCTATGTTGAATATTTCAAGATTCTTAACTCTCAATCCTCCCTTGTCTGTTTCTTGGCATATTAATTCCCATTTTACCCAATGGATAGCGTTATTGTCATGTGATGACCTTCCCCATAAGAACTTTGAGTGTATCCTACGTATATTTGCAATTACTTCCTTAGGTGCCTTGAATGCCGAAAGGAAATAAGTTGCTAGACCAGTGAGTGTTGATTTGATAAGTGAGATTCTACCTCCAAATGCAAGGTACATATTTTCCCAACTTTTAATTCTTTTTTGGATTCTTTCAATAACTGGTTTTCATGTTTCTTTACGCCCTGGATTTGCTCCCAAGACCAGACCAATGTAGGTCAGAGGAAATTTTGCTGTTAGGCAATTAAGGGTATCCACATATCCTTCTATTTCCAAATTCGGAATATTAATCCCCATTACACAGCTTTTAAAGAAATTTACTTTTAAACCAGATGTCATTTTGAAGAGTCTCAGAATGCTCTTCATTGTTTGAACGTTTTCCTCCATTCCATTACAGAAGATGAGAGTGTCATCTGCATATTGTAGATGAGACATTTGGATTTTATTTTTCCCGATATTTAGAGGGGTCCACCTCCCTATTCTTATTGTTTTGTCTATCATTAAATGAAGACTTTCCATTGCAATAAGAAAGAGGAAAGGCGAAAGCGGGTCTCCCTGTAGTAGTCCCCGCTGCAGAGGGAAATCTCCAGATGGGCTGCCATTCACAAGCAACATGACGGACACCGTTGTGATGCATTCCTTCATCCAAGTTTGCCACTTCTCTCCAAACCCGAATTTTTCTAACATCCTTGTGAGGTAGCCCCAATCTACTGAGTCGAAGGCTTTCTCAAAGTCCACTTTTAAGAATACAACTTTACGTTTGTTCCTTTTCAATTCTTCTATGATTTTATTTGCAATTATTACCCCATCCATGATTTGTCTCCCCTTTATAAATGATGTCTGGTAAGGGGAGATTATTTTTTAGATGATTAGGCTCAAACGATTTGCTAATACCTTTGCTAGAATTTTGTAGACGCATCTGACCAGGGAGATAGGTCTGTAATGCTCTATACTTTATGGGTTGGTGATTTTTGAAGTGAGTATTATATGTGTGTAATTAATGTCTTTTACTAGTTTGCCTTTTTCGTGGAATTGTTGAAAGAAGGCTAAGATGTCTGATTTTAACATCAGCCAGTGGCGCTTAATAAAATAAAAGTTGATTCCATCAGGGCCTAGACTTTTATTTGATGCGCAAGACTAAACAATTTTACGTATATCTTGCTCAGTAAATTACTTGGTTAAATTTTCATTATCCACATCATTTATTTTGTTTGGTGCTTCTGTCTCTAGATTAATCCTGTCATAATAGTCCGTAGCATAGTGCCTCCTAAAGTGCTCTCTTGTTCCTGCTTTTATTTCATCTACATCTTCCGTCAAACGACCATTTATGTTTAGACCTTTCAATTCATTCCTTTGCAGATTTCTTTTTATTTGGGCATGATAATACTTTGTATTACCCTCCCCTTCCTTTAGCCATGTCGCTCTAGATTTTTGGTATAAGATTCGGTTCTGTCTTAGGAGCAAGACTTGTAGTTTCTTTTTGTCCTCTTTGTGTTGTGCTATTTCTTGTTCAGTTCAATGTTGTGTTTCTGCCTTTTCTTCTAATGAGGCAATTTTTTGATTTTTTAGTTCAATATTCCTTCCCATATGACCGAAGACATCTTTGTTCCAAGTTCGAAGGGCTCTAGATAAATTTCTTAGTTTTTCATGTATTTTATAACCATTTCTTATGCTAGTTGTGGAATTCTCCCAGGTCGTTTTCACAAAACCTTCAAATTCTTTTTCCTCATTCCAACAATTCAGTGTACGAAATGGGGTTGGGGCCCCAGTCTACTGCTTCTTATTTTAGCATTATCGGTCTATGATAAGATGTTTGATTTTCCAGAGCTATTTGGTATAAATTCGGCCATATTAAGAGCCACTCTGGGGAGAGTAGAAATCTATCAAGCCTACTTGCCGAAGTATAGCATTCATTTGTGCGCGTAAACTGGCGTCTTTGCAGAGGGATGTCCACGAGATTTGTATGTCTCACGAATTGATCAAACTTTCGCATTTTACTTGATGGGGTAATCAAGTGAGGTTTTCGTTCATCCACATTCCTAACTGCATTAAAGTCACCACATATGCACCATAACTCATGAGGACCCTGCTGTAGTATGGTCAGAAAGTTGTTTCTTAGCAAGTAGTTCACAAGGAAAATAGATATTTATTATTACTACGTCCTTCCTCGCCGGTCCCCATTGACCTTTCATGACTTAGCATACTATAGGCTTTCCAACAATTCTCTAGTTCAAAGAACTTTGTGTCCAAAATGCAAAGCAATCCTCCCGAATTTCCTATCACATTCTACGACTCCAATTATAGCGACTCGATGGCCACAACTGATTACAGTCTATGGACGTTATAGAATCGGACTTAGTCTCTTGTATACAGAGCATTTGAATTTTATTTTTTCGAATCATATTTTGTATGTCCTTTCTTTTCCTATGATGCCCTAATCCCCTTACATTATAGGTTGTAATGATCATACTCAAGGATTTTCAGAAGTTTCCAATTCAGAACATTGTTTTATCAACTCAATATTTGTTCTATCACGAGTTTCAAATCGATCTACTATTGTTAGAAGTTCACTAATTGGGGCATTCGATGTCATATCTATTTCCTTACCTAATTCAATAATTTTCAATGTGCCATGCTTTGAATTTAGGAATGAATCAAATTTAGCATTTAAGCGCTCTCTACTCAATTCTAGACTTGGATTGAAGATTAACTATAAATTGGGTGGATTATGTAACATTGTCCATTGATCCCTCCTCTTTATTGGAAGTTAGAAGTGGCTGCATTTTTTTTTCTTTTTTCTTTTTTCTTTTTTCTTTTTTCTTTTTTCTTTTTTCTTTTTCCTTTTTCCTTTTATACACTTAATATCCAAATTGGAGCTAGACAAATGGTAAAGGACAATTCTAGAAGAGAGGGAACTAGTTGTGTGTAGGTTTCTAAATTAGCAAACCAAACTAAAAATAGGAATATATAACTTTTTACACACATTAACATATGTCCTCTTATTTTGGATCATTTCGTGAGACTTACCAAAGAAGTGCTAACCTTAAAGTTGTGAAAAGTTACTCAACTAAATAATTAAATATTCACACCAAACTCATCTTTCACTAGGTTAGAAACATAAGACCAGTGACATTTATAACTTTAATTGCCAGCCGCTAAAATTAGATTTCCTCACTCCCCTTCAATTATTAAAAATACAATTTTTATTAGATAAAATATTGAAAATACAGTTACTGTAAAACAACATCATGGTTACAATAATAATCGTTTTAGTCAAATTAATAACGATTACAGGACAGGGGGCCTAGCCTAGAGTGGCCTCCCCCCACCCCTCTATATGGGGTATATACTTATTTTTTCAAAAAATCATTTTATATAAATTTTTTTTTTCAAATTTCTTTTTAGCCCCCTTGAATTTACATTCCTCACTCATCCCGGACCAGTTAACCGCTACGAAAAATCTATTTAAACCCCATCTCATACTGGAAATTGTTCAGTTCATCAGCCAAGAAAAAACCCATGAAGTAAACCACCTAATAAATCAAAACTGCAAGTATAAGCTACTCTAGAACTTAAACCTGAAAGCTCCACTTCATCTTCTTACTCTTCTTTATCATTCCTGCACCAGCTTTGCCATCTCACCCCATACCAAACTCACCGGCTCCGATTGCTTTGCACTCTCTCCGCGGTGGCTCTGCCGGAGGCTTAAGGCTTGGATCGGCTACATCCATGGATCATCATGCTGATCAGTCATCAGTTCAAGCTCCTCAGCAATTCGTGAGCCACTTTTCATTCTCTTACAGTTTGAAATTCTGTCACGTTATTTTCTTTTCATATATATTGTATGGCTACAGATGTAATGTAATCAATTCAATATTTTTTTTTGTCACTAATATATAGTGGTGTGTTATACATGCTACTAAGTAAATTTTAACAAACTCTCTATATTTCAGACGAATAAGGTACGGAAAAGAGAGGATCTTCAGAGAGAGGTAATGCACTTTACATGAGAAGAAAATTTACTTTGCTTTTATTATTTTGCCAAAGCGGTTTAAGGTTAAGTACGTATACAAATAATCCGCTCCCCTCACTTCCGATTCTGTCTCGGCTTGCACTTATACTAATTGCATGTTTCCCAGGTTTCCTTGCTTCAACAAATGCTGGCTGATGAAGAGAATATACGTGGGTATCTGGAAGAGCTCCATCTTAGAGAGGATCATTCTGCTGTCTTCATACCAAATTCTCTTCCACCCAAAGTAAGTGTTAAGTTAACCAAACTATGATGTACTAAGAAAAATATTACGAGCTGCAAAGGTTCAATGCTTCTTAAAAAACATGAGTTACTGCAAACACAGTGTATATCGAATTTTACAGATGAAAGGGATTTTGTCCGAGTTATCCACAGTAGAAAGTGAGATATCAAGACTAGAAACTCAGATCAAACAGCTTCAAGATGAAGTAAAGCAAGAAAAAGAAGCCAACAAGGCCAACGAGAAGTCTATGCGAACCAGCATCTATTCTCCACCAATTTCCCCGGTTCCAAATGTTATGAGCAGAAAAAATGATGAGAAGGTGGTTTTTGAGACCAAATCACTGCATTTCATTAACAAGGCTATCAAAGGTGACTATAGCATAATGGACTTCATCAAGAATGAGAGATCAGTGAACTCAAAGGACCTGTTGAGCCAGAGGGGAAGCTTGCTCCGTCAAGAAGGTCAAGAAGGGGAAGCATTTCGGGACAAAACCTTCAAAAGGAATGCGATATCAAAGCCTCCATCCCCCTCACGAGACAGGAGGCGTTCAGCATCACAGGTAAGTAATTCTCGCACTCGTCCAGACTATTCTTTTATCGAATAATATAAGTATTCGAACTTATAGCCTAGTACTAGGACACGAAGCACCGGTTCAAGCACTCGCCAACTGTACTTGGTTACCAGAAATGAAATAGACGCTGTTGTTGCAGAGAGACCATAATGTTGAATTTCTCTCTGAAGTCTCACCTAAAGTACTCTCAACTCCACATTCCGAAGAAGAAAGCATCCACAAATGGTCTCCAAACAAGTTATCTGAGAGCATAATGAAGTGCCTGCTTTTCATCTTCGTGAGACTTCTTCGGACATCAAGGTTGATGGAACTCGAAAAATCAGGCCAAGTAACCCGATCCTCCGGCTTCTCACTCAGATTCAAGGCTGAGACAAACCTTATTTTACAGAAAAACTCTGGTCAGCAGGATCCGTATGGGATTTTCGACTCTGAAGGTTCGATACCTAGGGATGTTGGCCCTTACAAAAACTTGGTTAGATTCACATCAAGTTCCATGGACCTGAAATGCATTCAGAACTCAAGCTCAGTCCCATTATTCCAGAAACTGAAGTGAGTAACAATACAACTTTTTTCACCATATTTTTCATGCAAATCATCCCTTCTTCCTACTCTGTTTTCAGGATGTTAGTGGATGGTCTTGAGAAGGTGGACTTGAGATTCTTGAGTCACCATCAGAAGTTAGCCTTTTGGATCAACATGTATAATGCTTGCATCATGCATGTAATCATTCCTCCCTCCTTGTATGTTGCAAACAGTCAATCGAGCAATACCGCACCCTTATACACGAGCACCGTCACTACGCCATGGGGCAGGAAATGGGCATTGCAGCTGATTAACGTTAAGCTAACGACATTTTTTCTTTTCCTTAAAGGGTTATCTTCAATATGGATTACCCTCTGTTTCTAGTCCGGATCATCTGCAAACAATAATCAACAAGGTACAATTACAACAATGTCGCAGTTCTGCATAGCAGCAATCTTAAGCTCTCATTAGTTTCCATTTTCACCAATTTCAGGCTACTCTTAACATAGCCGGAAACACCATTAGTGCTCTCGAAATTGAGCATATTATCTTGAGGAAGCCACAAGATACATTGGTAAAAGATGTGAGTTTCAATCAGCTCAGTCCCTCTTGCAAAAATTATATCAAGAATATACATACCCTAATGGATCAATTGATTGATGATCAGATTCTTGGCAAAGTCGAAATAGATAACAAAGAGATGACTATATACGAGCTCAACGGAATTCAAAAATCTGATCCGAATGTCACATTCGCCTTCTGCCGTGGTACTCATTCGTCTCCAGCAGTAAGTCTTAGTCTTACACGAAGAAATTTCTTCATTTTTTTCCTGACTGGCTGTAATTCTAATTTCCTCAATACTTGACATAGAATTTCTACGATTCAGGTAAAGACATACACATCTGAAGGCGTAGCAGCGGAATTGGAGAAATCGAAGCTGGAATACCTCCAAGCTGCGATAGTGGTGACCAGAGAAAAGAGAATCGCTCTGCCGGAACTTCTGCTGCGGAACATGCACGATTTCGCCGCCGATGAGGAGACATTGGTGGAGTGGGTGATGCAGCAGCTTCCGACCGCCGGATCTTTGAGGAAATCGATGGTTGAATGCTTCAGAGGACTCAACGGCGGCAAAGTTTCCGCCATTGTTGAGAAGATCCCTTATAACTTCGAGTTTCAATACTTGTTGGCGATTTAATAAATGGATTTACACTTTCTTTTCCTATTGTTTTTTAATAGCTTCACTTCACTTGTTTGGTGATCTGGTCTGGTGAATAATAAAATTGGTCTTTAAATATTTGTGTAAAATTTAATTTTCAAATAGAAACGAAAATGAATAATTTTATTTGGGGGATGACAACCGAAGTCTGGCCCCAACGCTACAACGTTAGGGACCTACCCGTATGACATTCAGCCCAGTCATAAAATTGGAGTCTAGCCCCAATGCTACAGTATGACACTTAGCCCAGTCATAAAATCGGAGTCTAACCCCAACTCTACAGCGTTAGGGACCTACCCGTATGACACTCAGCCCAGTCATAAAGACTGGGCAATCCCTATCATAAAATCGGAGTCCGACCCCAACGCTACAGCATTAAGGACCTACCCGTATGACACTCAGCCTAATCATAAAGATTGGGCAAGCCCTATCATAAAACCGAAGTCCGGCCCCAACGCTACAGGGACCGGAGTCTGGCCCCAACGCTACAACATAAGAGATCTACCCATATGACACTCAGCCCAGTTATAAAACCGGAGTCTGGCCCCAACGCTACAGCATTAGGGACCTACCCGTATAACACTCAGCCCAGCAACGCTACAGGGACCTACCCGTATGACTTTTCGGGTAGATTGGGTAAACGGCTGACTAGGCAAGCCATATCATAAAATCAGAGTCCGACCCCAACGCTACAGGGACCTACCTATATGACTCTTCGGGCAGATAGGGCTAATGGCTGACTGGGCAAATACTGTCATAAAACTGGAGTCTGGCCCCAACGTCTGCGTCTGGTGGGAGTCGAACCCACAACCCTCTCGCTCTTATAGGGGAGAGACTTATGGGAACATTCTTGACAACCAGGATAACCGTTGGGGTTGAAATAAATAAATTATTAGAGTGAATTGAGGTTGAACTTTGGTTAATTTTCTTTTAGAAACACGACTTGTTAGGATTATGGTAAGAGGAAGGAATTAGGGAATAATAAATCAAAAAAGTAAGCATGTAATTTTGGGAGTGTTTTGTGCAGCTTCTTATGTTTATAATTGGCTTATAAACACTTTTTTTCAAAAAATGAGGAGTTATTTTTTGAAAAAATGTTCTTATAAGTGGATTATAATTTTAAGAAGGCTGCGCAAAATAAAGAGTTAATCACGGTAATAATGTAAGGAGAATCAAAGACTAATAAATTGGGCGGTAATCTGACATGCCGAGTTAATTTCAAATACAATTCTTTTTTAATACCAAACATTGAACTTACAAATTTATCCTCCAGTAATGCAAAACAAGATGATATCCAAGGCGGATAAAGGGCGGCCGGGGTAGCTACCACACCCTGGCCCCCCTCAATCCCTTTAACAAAATTATTTTATACTATAATTTTACAAAATGTTCCAACCGTTTCACGTTTAAGTATTGGCCCCTTACCTTAGAAACTGAAAGAAGAGGAGCTTTAGGATATGGGTATATACCACCAGTTATCGAAAATAATAAAAAAAATTGTTCTTTTTGTTCCGCTATGTTAATAGACAAAAATCAAAAAATTTACCTTGTTCTATTATAATAATGGAACGATAGCAGAATCAAATTTCCGGTAACTACAATAACGAAATAATGGAATACTGGTAACGAAAATAGTGGTCGCCGCTTCGCGTTGATTTTTAATAAATAATAATTAATAACGTAAAATTTAATAATTTTATTATTATTAAATATTTTTATTGTATTTTTTATTGAAAAGATTTGTTGACTCCTTTAAACAAATATGCATCCCCTACCTAACCTGCCTGAATCCGGCCCTGAGGAGTAGAGATGTCCGGGCCGGGCCAACCGGCCCGGCCCGGCTGGGCCCGCCGGGCCCCGGGTCCAGAAATCTGGACCTGGGCCCTTGGCCCAGTTTGACGGGCCAACCGGCCCGTTTGGCCCGGCACGGCCCTCCGGGCTAACCCGTCGGTTTCCGGCGGGCCCGACCCGGTTCAGGTGCGGTTATGGCACGGTTGGCCCTCCGGGTCGATGCATATATTTTTTTAAATTTTGTAATTTTTTTTATTTTATCATTCGTGTACCGAAAATTATATTTAAAATTTATTTTTTTATATCAAATCTAAATTTATTAATTTTTTACAAAATTACAAATTTTAAT
>JAOWBN010242479.1:0-10807 GCA_028565015.1 Pinguicula moranensis | reverse complement strand
GCCGTCTTCCACAGATCCGTTGCTCACCGTCGTGTTTTTGCCCAGGTGATGAGGTAAGGACGCGTTCCTCTCCTCACTCCTTCCCGCTATGCTTTTTCCAGGCTAGATCCAGCCTTCACCATCGAGAACACGGTCATACTCATACGACCACGGCGTTTCTCGACGATTTCAACTTCGGTCAGCGGCGCGTGATGAACACGCGTCGCCCCGAAGTGCCAGAAAACGATGGATCTGGCCTAGATCCGTAGATCTAGGCTGAGGGGGGTGGCCGGAGCGTGCTTACGCGCTCAAACGTGCGGCGGTCGGTGGCGCGTGACACACACGCGCTGCCCCGCATGAATTATTCTGATGGGTGTTCTGGCAGCCGTCCAACAAAGAAAACCGGTCTGTGTGACACGCGCAGACCATAAACAAAAGAGACGCACTTTCCGCCACAGCACGTATACGAAGCGTGCCATTCCGGCGCGGCGCATGAACAGCACGCGCCGTAGTTGTTCTCTTTGGTCGCACGCTCCGGCGCGTGACGAACACGCACTGCCGTGAGCGGCGGCGGCCGGTGGTGGACATGACTTTTCCGGCGGTTTGTAAATTGATTACAAAAATCAATTTTAAATAAATAATACCGAAAATTAAAACAAGAACCGGATTTGGTAGGGATTTAACATAATCAAACAAATCAAATATAATTTGATCCGGAATCTCGCTCTGATACCACTGTAAGCCAATAACTAGAACAGATCCAATATTGGATATAAATGTAACAAATCAAAACAACAAAATGTTACTTATTGCGAAAACGTGATTTGGATCGAGTGTCTGGATAACGAGTCTACCAGAGCCTCATTAGGTTTCCACGAATCAAGTTTATGCCTCGTGAGTGGCTAGGCAGACAGAGAAATCTTGTATATTTCGTGTCTCTTCGATATCTCGAATGAATAAACACGTTGCCTATTTATAGGAGTGGAAGAACAATTCAAATAGAATTTGACTACTTGTACTGTGCAAAAAACGACTGTATTAAATATTTTGCGGGTTTTTCTTACAGTTCAAATTGACTCCTGTTGGAATCCCGCCCTGCAGTATCTGCCATATAAACTTTGGACGGGATTGGCTTCCCGCAGATCGGTTATACACAACATCAATCCAATCGCTCCCCCACACAAACATAGGCAGAGGCAACCGAGAATTGCCCATCAGAAGCCGCAAGCCCACAATAATCGATCCTCCCTTTCCCTTGCTTGCATCTCTGCATCGCACGACCTCGAATCTCCCGGCGCCATCCTCACTCCCAAACCCAATCTTTTTTTTTTTTGATAGGTAGTCATAAGGCCTGGTCGACCACATGGGCAATTTGTGTCCTATGCGCCGCCTGTAACTAACCTACTAAGTATCCAACTTGTCCATAAGAACTTCACTGACTAATCCCGATAACAATGCAGAGTTGGTACCCAGCCCGAATCAAACCCTCAACCTCACTAGGCAAGCCCCGTGTGTCGATAGCCGATGCCGCTGGGCCATCTCGCACCATTCCCAAACCCAATCATCCCCTTGCCACGATCCTATCTCAGCAACTGATGCATCTTTTTTTATCATTGAGCATAAACAAGCGGGAAAATTTATCTTTAAAACACATCACACCTCGATATGGGACATGCCAAAAGCTGGTAAAATACATAATATAATAATTTTGATTTCTTGATGATATCATTTGTACTATCATTATGAAAATACAAAAAATTTAAAAAAACTTATCTCCAAACTAACATATGATACTTCGAATCAATCCACAACCACAACATACCCAGTATATTCCAAACTAAGTTAGGGTCTGGGGGGTCAGATGTGCGTGGTCTTACCCTTGTAATTAAACAAAGAGGGCATTTTTGTTGCGACCCAATATGCGTTGCGTCATTTGATGTATTGAGTTCTAACAACTTCACTAAATAGAAGCATTGGAATTTAATAATGCCATTTTGCTCTAGTCCATTATATGAAAGAAAAAAATGAATTTGATCAGTCCAATTTAAAAAATAAGAATATAGATTGAATCCATGAAGAAATCAAATAACATTCCTTTAAAAATATATTCAAGATCTTGATACTAAACCAGGAAAAAAAGAGGAACATTTCACCTAATATTTGTGGTTTTTTGTAAATAATTAAACCGGCCTAAACAATATACCGTAATTTTGTAGTTCAATTATTGAATTCTGGCAATTGTACCAAAAATACTCTAACCTTTAGATTAAAAAAATGTACAATTCGAATTCCCTTAAATTATCCGAACCCATTTGATTGCACAAATATGCTATTTTATGCCTGGTCCGGTTCGAATTAAAGAGTTTGACCGTCTTTCGAGGTTTATTTTGTCAACTTAATATTGTTTTTAGACGTTCGAGTTCAAATCCCGTTGGTAATTTGTGTATTGGGGCCACGACAGCGGGCTTCGACCCGAGTATTAACGGATTCATGTTGGGGGTCGCCTGACGATGAATCCCATGGACTAGTCAGTACCACACCCACATAGCACAGTTATAAAAAAAATAATAATTTACTATTGTTTTGCATCTTTTTTTTTTTGATAAATATTGTTTTACATCTTATTCATACGTAAATTCACTTCCAACCCACAAATACAATACTGAGGTTTTGTTTGTTATGACATTTATTGGTAAATCTGAATTCTTTCTAGAAGAAGAAAAAAGTCAATTTATATCTTTCCCTAAGTTGTGTGCTGTTCATTTTGTCGAGGTTATTGAGATTTCAGTTTATTTTTATCCAAAACTTTATTTTGCTCTATATCACGGTTCTATGGAGCAATTTAAACGAAGTTGTAATAGTCTAGAAAAGTTGCATTGATTTATGATCTCTGTAAGAAATTCTGAAGTGAATTTGAAATTCTTTTTCATTTTATTTATTCCTGATGCTTTTTGCTGAGAGACTACTCTCCTCTTCCTAATTCTGTTAAGAAAAATCCAAGGATCGAACAGAATCGAACTTATACACAAACTCAGATGTCATAGGTGCTTTAATAGAGTAGAAGTCCTTGAGATGATTTTCAAGCACAAATAACAAATCATATAAAGTAATCAATAATTAGTTCATACGGTTGTCTTCCAAAATCTTTAACAACTTCAAAGCCCAAGAATTTCGCAATCGTATGAATCTTCCTCTCCCGAAGGAAACTTGCCAGACTAAAGGATTTCTTAAATTCAACCACTGTGTGACTTTGGAGATATATATTTAACATGATCCATTATTGGGCAGACCCTCTACCACTTAACTTTCTAGTTATAGGTAAGTGGTATTGGATTTGAGCCCAATTCTATTTAATCTCATAAACTCATATCCTTGATCAGCCTAATTAAGTGGAAGGCCATACAACTTATTTTGTATTCACTCCAAAATAATTTAAAAGAAAACAAGCTTAAAATAAACCTTTTTGTAAAAAAATAACTTTAAACAAAATTATTTTCCAATTTTGTACACATATCAAATCCAGTATCAAATCCAGTATAAAACAACAAACTCCATATAACATTTGTAAAAATAAACCTTTTTGTAAAAAAATAACTTTAAAGGAAACTAGGCCCCGAGTTACTATAACATTTGTACACATATCAAATCTAGTATAAATCAATCATATGTATCAAACACAACAAGATATAAATGAATAAAAAAACTCCTACTTAGATTTGAATCATAAAACAACAAACTCCATATTGTTCACATGTTCTGCAAATATAGAAATACTTAAACACTTTGTAAATAAATCTGCTAGATTTGCAGCAGAAGGAACTTTCTCAATAGTTACTTGTCCCTATTTTTTATCATATCACGAATGTAGTGAAATCTTTCTTCTATATGCTTAGTTTTGGAATGATATTTTGAATTTCTCGATATGGCTATGGAAGTTGTATTATCACACAAAATCCGAATTGGATGTTGATACGCAAATACAGGATGCACTTTTTGGTGCAAGTGTACACATCCCATAAGTAATAAAGTGATTATAAGGATGTCAAACCTCAGGGATTGGGATAAACAATTACTAACATTCACAAGTTTATGCAATTTGAACATCGTAAAATCGAGTTGATATTGATACTACTCTAATCATTAACTACAAATCAGGAAATGAACAAAGATAATTAAAATGCAGCGGAATGAAGATAAATCCAATAAGAGGTTTGAGATATCCAGGGGATTGCAACTTCACCACTTAAGTCCCTAGGGTAGATTTATAACCTGGTTATTCATGAGTTAATTGTCATATTGTGCCTACCAGATTCACCTATTTTAGACCCTTACCTCTCTCGAGCTCTAAGCATCTTTCACTGGCTTACAAATGAGCATATCTCGATGTCACATACAAATAAACCAGAGACATTACTATCAAGTGATCCTCACACGGTAGCACCGGTTCTATAGGCATTCTCATGCTATAGCAACTAATGTGAATCTTACTATGCTTAGCAAAAGTTGTGTTTGTCGACCTCTCATTACGCTTAGTTCATCTACTCACGTTGATCAGACATAAATAGATGAGGATGAAGAACAACAAGATCAAACACTATAAAGGCAACTAAACATGGTAAACATTTCATAATCTCCCGAGTTCTTTAAAAGTTACATCGCTCCCAAGGATTTAAAGGATTAGCCCATTCTTAAGGCATGAGCTAGTCTACAAACACCCAATATTGAGTTCATCACAAGGCAAGAAGAAAATTGGATCAGAGCTGCAAGATGGTAACTCAAAACCCTCTATTCTTGAACAATCTCTATCTCGTGCTTCACTGCTTTATTTGTGTTGATTTCTACCTTTTATACCACTTCAGTAGCTTCCCATAAAAGCTTCCAGTATAGTGCAGGGGTACATTTGTTCGTCTAGCATGTGTTGCGTATCATCACCTAGCATATTCATGATATCAGGAATTAGTGTCACATCTTAGATAATTAGGGCAAAACCTCTGCTTTTGGAGTTGTTTCTCTTTCTTTCCCTCAATGAGTAATAAATGACTTGTGTCTGCAAAACAAAGGAAAACATGTATAAAATGCATGTTCTATCATCCTTATTGAGCCAAATCAGACTCAAATAGTATGCATTTATTAGGTATAAAGTTGGCTCATCAAGATACCCCAACTTGAATCATTGTTTATCCTCAAGCAAAACAGATATAAATAAACTTAAGTGCACAATGAGGATTTGTGTGAAAATGTGGACACCTAATTCCGAGTCATTCAACTTTTTATAATTATAGTCATTACCAAATTTAGTGTTAATTCATGCATAAATGTGTCAACTACGGCCAGAACTGTGGGATTTTTTTCACTTTCAGGTCAGGTTCCTTCTTCAAACTTAGATTTACAGATTTTTTTTCCTACCAACTTTTCTTTAGTTTATTTTTCATCTCCCTCACTTCTTGTCCTGCCAAAATGGTCAGCAATTGGGATAAACATTACTTTGGAAGCCAGCACATACCCTTTCATCAGAGTCATACATTAGACCCGAGGGTATTTACATAACTAACAATACAAGAGTACTATGTACAAAAAAAAATGCTCTTCTCTTCTTTCATAATGGCATAGCTACCTTTATCTTTGAATGCATAGAAGCAATTACTTAGCTACCCTTTGAGATACAAAATATAATTTGTTTAATCTTATAGTTTTTCTGGCCTTTTTTTTTTGGCTTTGATTTTGATTTTTCCTATCCATCACTTATCCTTATCTTTGTTTGGACTCAAAGGGTTACTTTTGAACCGAAGAAAAATATTTGAATTTTTTTATGAGTCTTAGCCCAAAGTTGGGTACCTTCCCCAAAATTAAATTTTCTTCAAATTTCTTCCCCCCAGTTTTGTCCTTGGTCGACTTCTCTTATGCATCAGAAGTTGTTTTGTTCTCTAAAACTCTTTTTTCTTATTATGGTAATGATCATAAAAGCAGAAGGAATAATAGGTACATAGGCAGAAACATGCACATAGAGCAAAACATACGAGATTCAATTCAAAAGATCAATAGTAAAACAAATAAACGCACAAGGTTCAAAATCTGAAAATAAACGTTCAACAACCAGTTAATTCCCTCATCCCAAAAAGCATTCATTGCCCCTAGTGGATAAAGAGATTAGGAGTTCAAGCAATACTCCCCTAAAGGCAGGTAGTGTCATGCTTCATTCAGAGTGTGATTCCACCAAGTTATAGCTATGTGCCCCATCATTAGCATCCTCCTCCTCACCTTCATCCCCGTCCTCTTCTTCTTCATCACCAGTCTCAGTTGATGCCTCGTTGGATGGTGCAGATGGAGTAAAGATCAGTGGAGGTGGCAATGGGCTGAAAGGATACATCACACCCTTCATTGTGGACATCATCACCAGATTTGTGTACACTGCGGATATGTTGAAGTAAGAGTGGTCCACAAAGGTTTTCCACTTGTCCGAATTTGGAGCAGCAACTGCTGGAGGCATGACTGGTGCAGGTTTCTTGAGCTTATGGCCCGGATTTGGTACCTGCAGAGGAGGGATAGGAGTTGCCGATTTGGCTTAACCTTTGGACATGAAGGTGGTAGGTGCAACATATTTCACTTGGGTGGCTTCAATCTTGGGTTCTCGGTGGCAATGGAATAGAAGAGCAGCAGTCGCTTTAGCTTGATGCCCCCATGTTGGTGGTTTGCATCATTTTGGTGCATATGAATAAGTACCACATAAGGACAGTGGCATGGAAATCTGAGTTGTTAACCCCCTATTCAATCGGTCATGTTCTAGTGGACATCTTCTAGGTCGTTCCCGGAGAACATAGAAACTCAGCTAGAAATAGGTATCCCGCATTGAACTTTAAGAACACATCTTCACTTTGGCACACAAGATTATGGATCTGATTTATATATGCCCGGCTAAAATGTAACCAAATCCCTCTAACATAAACTTTGGAGTCATTCATGACAGCTAGGTTCGCATAAAATTGTCTCTCCAAATTTGGTGTATACTCAGGTGGAGTTCTAAGAAATTGAGTCCAATAACGATCCTTAATAGCTTTTCTAATGGTAAGCATGCATCCCGAAGCAGATTTCACTGGGGTGGCTACAGTCTTAGGCCTTCAGCGATCAGAATAAGTGCCTAATTTGCTTATCAGAGTAAGAGTGATATCCATAGTAGGAGAAAACAGCTTCTCGTCCTCAACCAAGGCTACCCCAGGCTTCAGACACATCATATTGACAAATGAGGGAAAGTGGAGTGAGTTGGGTTTCTTCTTCTGGTCCAGACTCTCCACAATGTCTTTGTAGATGACATTTTCCAAATCAAAGCTTCGGCCAGTTTGAATGGCATAGATGAGAAGTAGTTGCTTCAACTTGATGTCACTAGTATTGGTGGTTTGCATCATTCTTGTACATATAAACAAGTGCAACATAAGGACAGTGGCACAACTATCTGACTTGTTAACCAGGACACAGTGGGGGTTACCCCCTATACTCTTCCTCATAGACGCAATCGAGGCATTCCTGCACGACGATATGAGCCTAATCATTTACCAAAGACATCCAGATATCCCATGGCTAACCTAACTAGGGGGAGTCTAACTAAACAGGCTATGGTATTCTTGGCTTCTGGATATAATGTATAGGTACCACAAACTATAGCTGAGGCACAACAAATTCAATCGGTTTGGTCTTAGTGGACATCTTCCAGGTCATTCCTAGAGAACATATATTCAACCAGAGTAGCTGTGTCAGGGTATCCCCATCAAACTTTGAGAACTCCGATTCACTTAGACACACAAGATTATGAATCTAGTTTATTTATGCCAGGATAAACGGCACCCAAGTCCCTCTAACTTATACTTTGGAGTCATTCATGATAGCCAAGTTCACATTAAATTCTCTTACCAAAGTTGGTGCATACTTAGTTGGAGTTCTAAGGAACTAAGTCCAATAACGATCATTAACAGGTTTCCTAATAGTTTGCATACATCCAGAAGCAAAACCCCTCTCCCAAATCACATCCAACACATTCACAGTAGCATAATAGAAATCTTTTGTAATGGCATTCACAAACTTCTCATTAACACCAGATTTAGTAATTTTTACTTTCATAGGTGACATGCTTCTAAACTCAGAAAGTATTGGAGAAATGAGTTCAAGTCAGTTGTTACTTACTGTGAAACACCATAGAAGACTTGCGCTCAGACGGTTTCTGGGTTCTGAAGTAACGCAAATTGCACCGTGGAGCTGAGAGGATGTTGTTGTTCAGGGTTAGTCGTTGTCGGAAATTGAGTTGCTGCTCAAGGCGGACAAGTACCATATTTTTATATCGGGACCTGAGTGGGCCTTTAATTTAATTTGTGGCCGTTACTGTAGCCTTTATTGGGCTAAACGTGGGTGAAGAAAAATTAACCGCCCATTATGCTAACTGTGCATAAACTGGACGTGTTGATCATGGGCAGTGAATGAGAAATTGGAGCCTCTTCCCGCATTTCATGCTCCATTATGATTTCTGCTTGATCTTATGGTGATTATGTTCCCGTAGGTCACCCTGTAGGATATACCAAGAGTTATTAGCCTAAGATAAATAATCAAAACGTATAAAATTAAATCAACATTTTTAATGGACATAAGTACAAATAAATGCCACTGGGGGACTTATAATTGCCCTTCTCCAGACTTAACACGTTTTATCACATGATGTTGATTGAGCTAAGTAGAAAGGTTGAGGATACATCCCTGAGTGGTGCAAAACAACAGATCTTTGGTTGCCTCCCAAGCAGCGCTTCTTTATTGTCTTTAGCTAAACATTTTGAACTTCCATCATGTTAGAGAGGCATTTAGCCTCTCTAACATGTTGCTACCTTCCTCATATGGCTTTAGTTCCTGTCCATTCTCTTTGAAGGTACCTTTATCTGGATGAACAATCTCTATGGGTCCAGACCATCTGAATTTCAATTTTCCTGCAAAATTTTAAATCGGGAGTTTAATAATAGTACCTTTTGTCCTGGTTAAAAATGGCACCTGAATATTTGTTTATCATGCCAAGCTTTTTTTTATCTTTGTATATTTTGTCATTCTCATATGCATCATTTCTCAGCTCATCCAATTCACTTAATTGCAATAGCCTCTTCTCTCTTGTTGCCTTCATGTTATAATTGAAATTACGCATTTCCCAATAGGCTCAATGTTCCTGCTCCACAGGTAGGTGACAAGCTTTTCAATATACCAGAAAATATGGAGACATGCCAATGGGAGTTTGTAGGCAGTCATATAGGACTAAAGTGCATCATCGAGTCTTGATGTTCAATCTTTTCGAGATGTGCTCATCGTTTTTTGTAAGATTGTCTTTATTTTTCTGTTTGATATTTCAGATTGCCATTAGACTAAGGATGATATACCAATGAAGTACGATGTCGAACTCCATATTTCCTCAGTAAGGCTTCAAGGACTTTGTCGTAGATATGTGATCCTCCATCAATGACAATGCATCTAGTTTTTTTAAATCTTGAAAATATATTTTTCCGCAGAAATCTCAGCACTACTGCGGCATCACTAGAGGGTGTAGATATTTCCTTAACCCATTTGGAAAAATAATCCATTGCCACTAATATATGCTTTTTCCCCACAGACAGAGGAAATGGCCCATGAAATTAAGTCCCCATACATCAAAGATCTCAGCTTCCAACACATTTTACTGAGGCATTTCATTCCTCTTGAGATTTGTCCAATTCTTTGGCATCTATAACACTTGGTCACAAACACCTGTGCATATTTGAACAGTATAGGCCAGTACAATCCACTTTGCAGTACATTGATTGCAATCCTTTTGCCTCCAAAGTATCCCTTAAATTTTAGTGCGTGGCAGTGAGTTACAATATAGTTTGTACAATATAGTTTCATCCCACAAATATGACTTTACTTGGGAGAAAAATCTGCGAATTACTTGATCTGGAACACATCTGCGAATTACTTGATCTGAGCAGTATTTGTACAATATAGTTTCATCCCACAAATATTACTTTACTTGGGAGAAAAATCTCTTCTTTTGTTGTCATGATGATCCATAGGGAATAGTCTGTAAGATCTTCAAAAGTTATACTACGTGTCATGATGCAAAGTTTTTGCGGAAGCCTAAACATAAGTGCGTGTTAAGCATGCATAACAAAAATTCAGAGATATTTTGACCATGAATCTTTGCTAATTTACACAACTTGATGGTACAAGGAAGAAGGAATTTTATACCTCTTGTATAATCACTAATTCGTGCAAGAAAGCTCCTTCCGTAGAGGTGTTCAAATGTCCACCCTGTAGAGTAGTCCACACCACCACTTCCCTTGAGGTTTATACCTCTAAGTGTACAACTTATAAGTGGATAAAGGAGTGATAGCTCCAACTTTTAAGCCTTAGAGTAGAGAAGAAAACTTGTTCTAGTTTTTGCCCAAAAATTCCAAGTCTTACTCATGTAGAGAATGCAACAAGGATATGGAACTTCTCAACAATTCTTTCAAGGCCTTAAAGCTCGACCAACTCCATATATTTTTTATAAGATTAAGGTATTTATGTAGTTGGTCTTGAGTCTAAGAAGCCAAAACATGTTGTAGCTAAATAATAACATTTAACCATAGTTTTACATGTGTTAAAACAATTGACATTTCATGCTTATGTGTCATGTTATTGTAAAATCCTTCTCCATGAGTTTTCTATACACCTCTACACATGTGAGGTCGTGCATAGCATGTATCTATAACCCTATAATGTCATACAAGTCCTTGAAGTTTCAAAAACTTCAATTTGGCCCCTATACTTTACCTTAATCACACTTTGACCC
>JAOWBN010242468.1:0-12003 GCA_028565015.1 Pinguicula moranensis | reverse complement strand
GTTCTTGATATTCTAGCAGAGACAGGGATGATAGATTGCAAACCAGCAGATACTCCAATGATGATGAATCAAAAACTAAAAATTGATGAAGATGCAAGTTTGACCAACAAAGAGCAATACCAATGACTAGTTGGAAACTTAATTTATTTAGCACATACGAGGCCTGATATAGCTTATGCATTGGGGGGGGTTTAGCCAGTTCATGCACAAGCCCCAAATAGATCATATGGAAACTGCATTTAGGGTAATAGGATACTTGAAAAAAACTGCAGGACATGGAATTTTGTTCAAGAAAAATGGACGCCTGGATTTGTGGGTATACTGATGCTGACTAAGCAAGAAATCCAGTAGATCGAAAATTAACGGCAGGATATTTTATGCTGGTTGGAGGAAATTTAGTGTCTTGGCGAAGCAAGAAACAAAAGGTTGTGGCTTTATCTAGTGCTGAAGCTGAGTTCAGAGGAGTCGCTTGAGGGTTGACAGAAGTATTGTGGTTAAGAAAACTTATGACTGAACTTGGTATGTTCACCAAAGGGACTATTCTTCTATGGTGTGATAACAAGGCAGCCATAAGTATCTCAAATAACCCAGTACAACATGACCGGACCAAACACATTGAGGTGGATCGTCATTTCATTTATGAAAAATTAGAGGAAGGAATCTTGAGTCTACCATTTGTTCACTGTGAAGATCAATTAGCTGATATATTAACCAAAGTTGTCTCGGTTAAAGTATTTCTGGATATATTATGCAAGTTGGGCATTGGAGATCCTACTACACAACTTGAAGGAGAGTGTTGACAATGACATAGCAGCCTATTTTGGCTATAACCAGATATCCGCATGAAATTGTAATAGTGATATAGGCTGCAAATATTAATTATGTTTGAATAATTCTTCCCACATGTTGTTGGATAGTTGGAACATTAATTGTGTTCCAACTGTATTTTTTCCTATATGTACGCACATTGAGTTATGAATGAAATATAACTTTCTCATGAGAATTCATATTAAACTAGTTATCAAACTCGTCCCACCGAACTCAACGCAGTCGTAGGATGTTCACCATTATATCCCCACATCGGGATACCAATGACGTGTACCCATGTTTGTCGATTGATCATCCAAATCTAACCCACACAGTCTACTCAAACCCATCCCCTCCCAATCTTGGCACTGAACCAGCAATTTCGTCCTGTAGTAAGTGAACCAAAAAACTACACACAGACACAACAAGATCATAAATGGATGACAACTATGAAGCAGGAGCTTGATACTTTAGAAGAAAACAAAACATGGACGCTTACTTACCTGCCTGAAGGCAAGAAAGTAATTGGTTCCAACTGGGTTTATAGGATTAAATACAATCCTGATGGAAGTGTAGCAAGATATAAGGCTAGGCTTGTGGCAAAGGGGTATAACCAAGTTTAATGTGAAGATTATTATGAGGTGTTCAGCCCGGTTGCGAATATAGTGATGGTCAGGCTTCTTTTTGCCATAGCAGCATCTCAAAATTGGGTCATACATCAACTTGATGTAAACAACGCCTTTCTCCATGGTTCTTTAGATGAGGAGGTTTATATGTTCCCACCTCTCGATTACACTAAGGCCAAGAAAGATGAGGTGTGCAAGTTAATGAAGTCTCTATACGGATTGAAGCAAGGTTCAAGACAATGGAACATAGAGTTCATTACTAAGCTGCGAACATATGGCTTCATTCAATCCTATGTTTATCCATGTCTTTTTAGTCACTCTTCTTCTGATCATAAAGTATTCTTGCTTGTATATGTTGATGATGTGTTCCTCACAGGAACCTCTTTGGATGAGCAGAAAAAGGGTGAAAGAATATTTAGACGTAGCCTTCACAATTAAGGGCATGGGATCGGCCAAATATTTTTTAGGAATGGAGGTAGCACGGTTCACTGAGGGGATTTATCTTAACCAACGGAAGTACATCAGAGACATCTTGACTATTTTTTCTCACCTGCAGTGTAATCCTGCAGCTACTCCATCGCCTGGAGGTTTTGTATTTGTAGCTGATGATCAGGATCAATCAGCATTTTATCACAATGCTGAAAAATTCAGAAGGCTCATAGGACGGTTACAGTACTTGAGTTACACTTGTTTGGATCTTACATATGCTGTTCAGCAGCTCAGTAAGTACGTTCACAAGCCACGTTGACTCTCATTGTTATGCTGCAAAACATGTGCTTAGATATTTGGCAGGGAATCAATCCCTCGGACTCTTCTACTCCAACTGTTCATCTACTAACCTCACCGCATATAGTGATGCAGATTGGGGTAGTTGTAGGACCTCTAGACACTCGTTGATTGGATATTGTGTCTTCCTTGGTACGAGTCTTATATCTTGGAAGACCAAGAAATAACCTACCATAGCCTGTTCATCTGCGGAGGCCGAGTATAGAGCAATGGCAGCAATCGTTCATGAGCTGCAGTGGCTCACTTTTGTGCTTGCTGATTTTCATGTGGTTACTTCATTGCCTATTCCTTTTTACTGTGACAACCATGCAACTCTTGATATTCCAGCTAATCCCGTGTTTCATGAGCACACGAAACATATTGAAGTGGACTGCCATGTGGTGAGGGACCAATTCAAATATGGATTATTCTTGCCTCAACATATCTCTTCTCACCGACAGATTGCACCAAGGCACTTCCAGCACTTGGTTTTCGGTTTATTCCTGGTAAGATGAGTCTCTAGAATGCTCATCTTGAGAAGGGGGTGTTGAACTTTGGATCTGCATTGTTGCTGCTGCATTCCAATTCAGTTGTTGCACCAGAGATTGTTGGAATGGATGCTGGTCCATCAGCTGAACTCATACGTAACAGGCATCATTCCGCTTTGGTTAATTATGTTGATGAAGACGTTGAAGTCGCTGAAACAAGTTTAAGTGAAACCGCGACTCTCGTACACAGTGATACGGATTGGAGAATAAACCACGTGGACCAACGAAGGTTGTTCGATGTTCATTGATCCAACAGCGTGTATTAGAAACATTTTATGTTTTGCTTCTTCACGAGTGTGTAAACATAAGCGCGCTTCTTGCGTGATGTAATTATGAGAAAATAGTTGTAATTGATTTTGGAGGTTAATTGAAAACCATAGATAATTTTCACTGACAAAACTTATTCTTCCTCAATTTGACCTGGTTTTCTTACAAGTTCAAGACATCCACTGTCTGCAATTGAATCACTATTCTATCCTACCCTGCAAACCCTTATACCCCATCGCCTTAAACTCTCTCTCCACTGCTTCCCCCCTCCCACATCGAAATTGTCCAAGAAAGCCCTTTTTCATCCAATCAATTTCATCGCCACTTACCTCCTATCGGATTCTAAGAGGTTTAGCCTAATAATTTTCAGCCCCCAATCAAATCCTGTATCTGTTCCCTTTTCCCCCTCTTGATTTTGTTTGAAACCCTTGTCCACCCCAGTAGCCAAACATCCAAATCTCTCTAAAAAAATTTCAATTTTGAGCTCTCCATCTTGAATCACCCTCAACGCCATCTCCAATGTCTCTCAGCCATCTCCCTTTTCCCAAATATGATGAACCCAAATCGACGTCCTCCTATCGACCTCTTCGTTGGAATGAACGCGTCCAAGACCGTTATGCACCTCTTAGAGTATTTACAAAACTCCTTACCCGACAACTCCTCAGGCAGATTGGTACAGAACAAGGTAACCAACAATTCTTGTATATGACGGAGCTGGGGAGGTTTTCATTCATTCTTTATTTCTCTCCATATTTGGCTTCTTGTATCTAGAATTTTCTTACTCCATACCTCCAATATCTACTCGATTTGAGGGTTTGTCATTCCCTGATATGTATGTTGGTTGTTATTTATGTGGATGATTTTCCTGTATTTTTGTCCTTCATACTGTGATGTCCTGAATGAGGGCAATTTACCAGCCTTTCTCCTCTTTTCTTGAGTGGTGTGATGGTTGGGATCGCCAATTTCTACACCTGGAATCAGGTGTTCCCCCATGGATGCTTCTTGTTGGTGAGTTTGTTGCGATTGGGGTCGGAATTAATTTTTAGATCTGTTAGTTTTGATATTTGGTAGGGCCCATTCCACATCACTTGAAAGTGTGGGTTTGGTACACTGATTGGTGTAATCCGGGTTCGAGGATAACTTAGTGGTAACTGTGTGAAAAAAACGCTATCCTCCGTTTGCTAGAGTTCAACAAGGATAACGAGAAAACAAAATCCACTATTTGGTATTAAGTGTCCGATAATAGGCTAACTTCGGTATTAGGATACCTGCTATGCATTTATCAAAATGCCCTGATAAATGTTGTATAAATTCTTTGGTCGAATTCTAATTTTCGTATTTAATCCCCAATTCCCAATCTTGATTTTGCAGACTTGATTTGTTGAAATGGAGTGGAATCCCTCCTCCAAAGCCAAGCATGACATCCATCCACCGCGCCACCACCATCAGACGGTAAAACCACCACACGAGGTATACGTAGAAATGTGTTTTTGGCAGATTTTTGGTCAATTTTTTAAATTCCTTCGACTTTACCTAAGTTTTTTTTATCAGATATTTGTTCCTTGTTAATGGGCTTTGCTATTCTACGGAGATTTACTATTTCAGGGTTTAGGGTGAATGTTCGAATGTTCATATTTTAGGAATTTTACGAACTCGCAGATGGCTTACGTTTATAACATTTTGTTGGCTGCGTGTTGTTCATAAATGTTCGAATCTGACCATGCAATTTCTGATTTGCTCCTAAATGTTCAAATCTAAATATGAAAATTCTTCATTTGTTCCTAAATCTTCGGATCTGATATGATAGTTCTAATTTGTTCCTAAATGTCTCGATCAACATGAAGCATGTAATTTTAATTTTTGGATTGACAAGTTTTATAATTCCTTGCAATTGCAACTCATTTTCCATCTAAACGTTTTTTTGGGTATGGTTTTTATGGTTGTTGTGTCTTTGATTAACATTGAAGGGCATCTAAAAAACAGCCTTATGGCCTACGGTATATTTATCCCTTGTTCTGGATTTGAACTATCAAAAAGAAAACCTTGATGGGTTAATCTGCGTATCTATGTAATTGAACAATTTAGCAACTATAAGTGCGACAGATCTAAAAAACTCGCACCTCCGACCAGATTTTCGCTGAGAATGTATGCCCACAAAGGCCGAAGTTACTCGGTGAAGCGCCCACTTTTGCCTCTGATCATAGATTTGACGTGAATAGAGGATCTCGATTATTTTAAGGAGAATCCAATTGTTGTGGACAACCAGACGGATGCGAATTGCGTTGTCGCTAGGCGCCTCTTTGCCATAGGTGAATCTTCATCCTGTGTAACGACCGAACACTCATTCAACGCCTGGATCCATGACCTCTTAATGTAGTTTTATAGTTGCATTTGTCTGGCTTGCATTTTGGCAACTGTCGTACGACCTATTACATACCATTTTGTGTTTGTTGGAAGACCATTCAATCTTTTGTAGCTAGACTGCGTTTTTATTTGCATTTCGGATTCAAGTGACTGCACGTCTTTCTTAGCGGATTTCTTTTATTTTTATTTTTATTTTTTGATATGCTAAATTTCATTAAAATAAAAATAAATATGTACAAGGAATGCAAAAGAAATACAGGTCACACTCTGGCTACTACAGAAGCTCTACTAGATACATTCTTTGGAATGGATCTTAAAGAACTTTTCTTTTCTTCATACTCTCAATCAAAATAGCTAAGGGTGATCTGATACACGACTCACCTAGCGTCGTCAAAGATCACAAAGCATCTAAACATACAGTTCAATGCCGTCATCCGCTCTTAACCAATACCCAATGTCATGACTGTTACATTGTCAACTCCCATTTTAGGGATATTGGTACACAGCTCGATTAGGTTTGGTGAGTTATCCTTGTAATGTAGATTGTGAAATAATCCAATCTGACAAGTCTCACTGATCCGGACTAAAGAAGTTCAGTACAACTCTCCATGAGTTGATAACCCATGTATCTAATACACATAGGGGTGTTCGTTCGGAAATCGAAATTCGGAAATGCCAATTTTCGTTCCGATCCGAAATTATTTTGGAAATGGAATCTGATTTCCAATCCGATCCGTATTTTTTTCGGAAATCGGTTCGGAAATCAAAATTTCCGAACAATAATAAAAAATTTAAAAAAAATTGAAATTCAAAAATATTTCAAAAAACTAGAAAAAAAAAGGTTTTGGAAATTCGGAAAAATTTTGGAACTTCAAAAATTCGGAAATCCACTCCTATTTTCATTCCGATCCGAAATATAATTCGGAATTGAAATCATATTCCGATCCGAATTCGGAATTCAAAATTTTGGATTGGAATTCGGAATATAAAAAATTTCGGAAATCGAATTTTCCGAATTCCGATTTCCATTTGCACACCCCTAAATACACACTTATCTACCATGTCTACAATTCCTCAAATCAATATCTTTCGCATGTGGAAAAACCTCCATAAGGTCTATTTCAATTATTTTGCATTGCCATGCAGGCCTATATCTTTCATTCAATGCAATAATGATCACGGTACAAGCTTAATGGTCTCCAAATCAAACTCTGAAAATTCCATAAGATGGACTGTGATTTCTGAATTTGATTTTGCCTGGTGTCGCCCTCCTAACCTGTACTGTGGCGGAATGGAAAAGTAATACTTTTGTTCGGTTTAGGAATAGGGAGAGGCGGTACGAATTGTCGTCACTCATGACTTCTGGTTCATCTGTATCCTCAATTGGTCATATGGCTTGTCAAGAATTTGCCCATGCAAAACATATCACGAGGAATCTGCATCAAAGAAATATCAGTAGTTGTATGAAAAAGATATATGATCTTGTTCATATTGCTAGCATTACTAAAAGCATCACTTCGGTAGATAAGCATGGCGTCAATAAATGTCTAAGTTTTCTCGTTTGTACTCCATCAAAGTAAGGATGAAACTTTCTTTCTTTCTATCTAATAAACCACATTGCACTTGCTCCAACAAGAAGGTTCACTAGTAGCAAGAAAACTACCTGTTCATAGAAAATGGATTAGTATTATATGCACAAGAACTAACATATAGGAGTTAATCAATTAAGAGGCAAAGCAAGATTGTGGCTAAGATAACAAGCCTGCAATGGAGAAGGGTAAATAGTCAGACCTCTTTGCTCGTATCCACCACTATACAGACTGCTGAACAAATTGGACAATTTTGTCAACATCCACATCTTTTTATTGAAATAGGATTCTGTTTCTGGCCTTCCACATCTGCTAGGCCATTGTTAAACAGATGGACTTCCAGGCACAATCATTAATTCCACTCGGTTTTGCTTCAAAGAAGGTTGCTAAAGATGGAATAGTGGAAGGGATGAGAGTGCCATTCAAATCAGGCAACAACCAATCAAGAATTCTTTACCAGGTCTGTAGGGATGTAGGGCAGAAATAAAATACATGAGAGATGGATTCCTGCTCTGTGTCTGATCTGCACAAGAAGCAGGACAAATCATGGCCTTTTTAGATGATGTGCTTATGGTGAAGTAATATTTTACCTGGGATAGCATCTTACAATAGTTTCCAAGCAGTGGATTTCTTTTATTAATTTGGTGTTGTATTGGTAAGCATTTTTTGTGGTCAAAACGCAAGCTTTTGAACTGGAAGCTGAAGAATGTGGCGATGAAGTTGGAATGAAGATAGTTATGTTGGGTTTCCATTGTTTAAAGTATTGTTTCATCTTGTTGAGCATCTGCAATGGTTTGTCAGTTGAAATAAACTAATAGAATACTTGCATCGCTGAATGAATCCCGTTCCAAGTAAACTATTTTCAATTCTAGATGTTCTCTAATCTAAATAATTCATTAATTAGGTAGATTAGATAATCATTTTCATAATCCGAAGTCATAAGAGAAATATATTATGGAGACTTTCAGTTTGTTAGTTGATATTATGGTCTTATTTCTAGGAATTTAACTTTGTGTCCCAAATAAGATTAATTATCCTAGCCTAGGTTTCAACTTCAGGCGGTTACATAAAGAAAGAAGAAGGCAACTCCAACTTGAATACACTTCCATTGTAATGTCTGAAGTAATTGGGTAAAATGTACAAGCATCAACGTCCTGATGGTTGGTTTGAATTTGCAAAATGATTCAAAAGCAATCACACTTCATGTAAATGGAAAGGACCTTCTGAGAATATGATGCAGTGGACAATTGCAGGCCAATCAAGTTGATGGAAGAAGATGAAGAACAAATTAAAGAAAGAAGTCTGCAAGGCCAATCAAGTTTGCAGAACAACAAGAGTAAAAAATGGAACCATTTCTTCAATCACCTTCAAAACATAATGTGCACAAATTCAAACATAAGTACGCAAAACTAATAACACGTCCCAAAAATAGGTCGGAAAATTCTGCATGTTCAAGATATCTAACTAGTTGCCAAACTTTGCACGACCTACTTCATCCATACTGACAAAGTAATAGCAGTGCCTAGAATGCGTAAGCAAGTGATCAACGAAACGGAGCCTATTCGGAAGGCTTAGACCTCCAATCCTTGCGAGGTGTTTCATTACCGTCGTTGTCTTTTCATTGTCAGGATCCTCAACTATCTTTTGTTGTTGCAGGGAGACTAAGCTTTCCACATTTTTGAATAATTCTTTAGCACTAGACATGGTCTTCGAGGCCTTGCATGACAGACTGGCCTAGCTTTTCAATTTTGCTCTCTTGCGCCGTACATGATTTACGCTTGATGCACCATCTCTGCTAGATGCCATAGGCATGTTCTTTGGCTCTGTAGGAGTGTTCTTGGGATCAGACTCCTCAACCTCTTCATCGAAATCATCAAAAGTGCTTGATCTCGTTGTGAGTCGCAGGGCTCTCCTTCTCTGCAATGATGTGATCCCTTATGTTTAATTCATAGTAGGGGAAACACTTTCCTCTGAGTGACAAGTACTTGTTGTTCAAACTCCTAAACCTCTTGACTTTGCATTCATCTTTGATACCAAATTGTAAAATGAAAAACGGAAACTTTTGATATTGAATCTTACTTCACTTCTTTCTCGTTCATTACAACATATTTATAGTACTCATACAACTCATACAATTTCATTTCAAATGAGGCGTGCACAATAAATGAGGCGTGAAGATGAAGATGACAGTAGGCGTGCTCCTTGTTTTCCTTGGCTAATAAATGCATCTTGACTTTGGGGTTCAACACTCTCCCTCAAAATGGGTGAAAGATATAAACTAAGCTCATCTTGTGATTCAGTTCCAACAACCTATTATTTAATCTTTATTTGATAAAGAACCTATCAATTTTAATATGCTTGGTTCTCTCAGGTTGTACTGGGTTGTTAGCAATGCTGATAGCTGCTTTGTTATCACACCACAACTTTAATTTTGGATCTGAATCCATCTTGAGTTCCACAAGTATTGATTTCAACCAAGTCATCTCAGCAACACTCAAGGCCATTACTTTGTATTCTGCCTCAGCTGTAGAACGAGCCACTACTGTCTGTTTCTTACTCTGCCAAGAGACTAGATTATGCAGTAACCGGGTGTGGACCTTCTATCATCAACACAGCTAACTCAGTCTAAGTCTTAGTATCCATCGATATTTAGATGTTTATTCTTTCTAAAGATCAATCATTTTCCTGGTGCACTCTTCAAGTATCTCAATATCTGGTGTACGACATCCAGATGGTCCTTTCTAGGATCATGCATATACCTACTAACCATACTCACAGCAAATGATATATCTGGTCGAGTATGATTCAGGTATATAAGTCGACCTAGCAACCTTTGATACTGCTCCTTATCAACTGGCTTGCCTGCTTCTGCACTTAACTTTAACCTCTAATCGATCGGCCTTTTTGCGGGCTTGCAACCCAACATACCTATCTCCTGGAGGAAATCTAGAATATACTTTCGATGGGATAGAACAATTCCCTTGGTCCCATGAGCTATCTCAATCTCAAGAAAATGCTTCAACTGACCCAAATCCTTTACCTCAAACTCCTTGCCTAGTCCGACCTTCAGTTCTGCAATCTCGCTCTCATCATCACCAGTAATGATCATGTCTTCCACATATACTGCTAACATCGTGGTATGACTCACATCATGCCTGAATAATACAGTATGATTAACATTGGTTTGCTGATTACCCATCCAATCATAGCTTTCCTAAACCTATCAAACCAGGCTCCAGGAGATTGTTTCAAACCATACAATAATTTTTCAAGTTTGCAAACCTGACCCTCAGTCTAACTGGTGCCAAATCCTAGAGGAATCTCCATGTACAGTTCTTCTTCCAGATCAACATGAAGAAATGCATTCTTCACATCAAGCTGATGCAAGTTTCACCCTTTATTTGCTGCTATACAGACCAGAGTTATGACTGTGCTTATTTTTTCCACGGGTGCAAACGTCTCATTATTATCAATCCCATACACTTGGTTGTATCGTTTGTCCACCAATTGTGCCTTATAGTGCTCCAATCTGCCCTCGGGGTTTTACTTCACAGTAAACACCCACTTACATCCAACAACCTTCTTACCAGGTGGTAGTGTCACAAGACGTCATATTTTATTCTTTGTAAAAGCCTCAAGCTCATCTATCATTGCCGCATTTTATCTTAACCGCCTGCCAACACTTAGGAATATAGACAGTGTCCAAATATGCAATGAATACTCCATGTTCAGAAAGTATATGAGAGTACGAGATAGAATTAGCAATATCATGGGAGTGAAAAATATCAGGGGAAAAATCACATCTGTTTGGTGGAACCCCTGCATTGCTGCGAGTGGTCATCCTAATAGTAATATCATGGACATGAATATCAGTAGGAGGAATAGGAATATCGGTGGGAGGAGTAGTTTCACCTGAAGATGAAGATGAAGGCACCCCCGGAGTCAAAGCAGGCAAAGACCTTGGGAATGAAACTGGAGTAGGTGATTCTGGATCCTCTCGGGTCTCCTCTCTCCTCTACCATCGAGTATGAGGATAGTGTCTCGTATATACCAACGATGGTTCCCCCTGGCATGAAATCTTGCTCTCTACTGCACCCAACTCACGCGTCGGTAAAGGACAAGAAATGTCTCCCACTCGTACTATCACATGTCCCCCTTATCACTACTATTCTCATCTCTTCTGCTGTTACTACTATTCTCCCCCTCTCGTCGTACACTATCAGACGAGCCCTCAAGAGGTGAGTAGGATCCATGTTGAAAGTATGGCTCGTGCTCCCGAAATGTTACATCTATGCTCACAAACAATTGTCGCTTAAATGGACTCCAGCACACATATCCCTTTTGGGTCGCAGAGTATCCCACGAACACGCTCTTGATAGCCCTTCGATCCAACTTTCCACTTAACTGAATAGTGTCCCATTTTATACCATTCCAGATTTGAAATGGAGACTTCCAATCTAACACTCGAGATGGTATCCGATTAATCAGGAATATGGCTGTAAGAACTGCTTGTCACCACAAATATTTTGGGACATTCATTGTGAACATTATACTTCTAGGCACCTCAAGAAGATGCCGATTTTTCATCTCAGCTACCCCATTTTGCTCTGGTGTGTATGGGCAGGTAGTTTGATGCTTTATACCTTGTGATGACAAATATTTTGCGAATGCTCTGTTGGTGTATTCTGTCCCATTATCAAATCATAACCCCTTTACTACTGTACCATATTGCGTCTGTACTCCTTTGTGAAAATCCTTGAAACAGACAAGTACATCACTCTTGTTTTTCATTAAATGTAGTCAAGTGACACGGGAGAAACAATCAATGAAAGACACAAAGTAACGAAATCCATTGAATGTGGCTGTTGGACAGGGCCCCCATACATCTGAATGGATAAAATAAAAAACACGGGAACTCCGACTACCAGAGCCAACATAAGAACTTATGGTATACTTGCCTAACTCACAAGCATCACAAACCAACTTCTCTTTATTCACTGTAGCAAATAGGCGAGGATAAAGTCGACTCAAAGTCAA
>JAOWBN010242457.1:0-12004 GCA_028565015.1 Pinguicula moranensis | reverse complement strand
AATGTGAAAATAATATCTGCGTGCTATCTTTCCAAAAAAAAAATTTTAAAGAAAAAAAATTCAAGGGTGTTGGCCGCCCCCGAGATCCCATCCAAGGGATTTTCTCATTGAAGAGGTCTAAGTTTTAATTTTTATTGAATGCAAACAATTCGTTTGAGCCATGATCGTAGGCCCTCTTTGAGGATTATTGGCCCGATATTTAATCGGTTCATGCGTGGATTAATCCGAACCAACGTAGTTTTAGACACCATGGTATAAAAAAAATTAAGTGTATAGATTACCAGTTGTTTTTATTGAGTTAAAAAGGAAGTCAATGTTGAATAAGTACTTTCCTTTAGTGGTAAATAAAAGTAAAATCTCAAGATTTTAATTGAGTTAATTCATGAATGATTTTCCACTTATTAAAGCTATTTGATTATATGAAATTCGAGTTTACATTATCGACAATAAGTCTTTATAGATTTTTTTACACAATTGGTACCAAGGAATCAAGACTACGAGATATAATAGTTCTCCATAGTTTTAGAAATGTGGTAACTGTATTTTGAATTTGAATTTTCAAAGGAATAATTCTTGAAAATACTTGATTTTATTCTTATTTTGGATTTTAAAAATAGTAAGAAGGTTAGGAAAGAAATCCAAACTGGTTAAAGTTATAACTGCTACACAAATGGATTATCTGACTTGTATGTACACCCAAAATTAAGCATCAAAGTCTAACTAGCTTTCGCATTGTTAACGATTTCGATTCTAAATATCGTACGTTGTCGATACTTTGCTCGATTCTAAATACCATACCATGTCGATAATTGATTTATTATTTCGTACCGATATTAAGCATGGTTTAGCTCCAACACAAATTCTATAATGTTGTTACCAAATTAATCAATATCATTCAAACTCAGCTGGTTTAGATATAGCTATGCAAATTTGTGGACATTCGGGTTAAAACTCATTAATAAATTTTACTTAACCAAAAAAATTCAAAGTCAGCTGATTTTCCTCAGAATTCCATATAAAGTAGCACCAATCTTCATCACCTTAGTACCCAATTTTTCCTCTTCTCCTCCCTTCATTTCTTCAACCCTAAACCGTGATGAAAACAGGCCCAAACAATGGTTTTTCATCAAACCCTAATACAAATCCTCCAAACCCTAATCCCCTCCAACAAGAGGAGAACCCTCAACTTGAGCTCACACTTGCTCCGCCATCAATGGAGGATCCAGGCCAGTCCTCCGTCATTCCACCATCACAGCCTTCACGGTCAAGTCCTCATCCTCCTGGGCCGATCGGCGGCACGGCTGCAAGTGGGATCGGTTTTCAAGGGTTTCAATGTGCTCAGGCTATACCGGTTGAGGGAAGTGGCGGTGGCGTGCATGCTGCTCCTCCACTGAGAATGGGTGCAATGCTAGGACGGAAGAGGGGTCCTGAGGGTGCCGTCGCAGGTCCTGCAGCCAGCGGCGCTGGCGCTGGCGGTGAAGTGTTTAATTGCAGCATGTGTGGTAAAGGTTTCAGCTCTAACAAAGCTTTGTTTGGCCATATGCGATCGCATCCTGATAGAGGATGGAGGGGTACGCATCGGCCTCCGGCGTTCAATGCGGAGGATGAATTCGCTGATATTAGGGCAATGCAGCGGCAACAGGAACTCGAAGCGGCCGGAGGAGCCCGTGAAGAAGGGACGGAAGGAGCGGAGGAGGAGGAGGAAAGAGCGGAGAGTGGCGAGCAGAGGAATCCTCCTCTAGCGGATCTGAATCTCCCGCCACCACAGGAGGAAGAAGAGTAGTTCATGCATTGCATGAATTTTCCCATAGGGGATTGCACAAGGGCGGAGTAGGGGGCCACCGCCCCCTCACAAAAAAAAAATAGTGTAATTTTTTATTAAAAAAATAGTGTAACCCACCATTTCATCCCCCATTTTTTTTTTTTTGTTATGCCAAATTTCAATATGTAAAATAAAGTATGTACAAGAAACCAGAAATACACATGTACAAAGGTACTCCTAAGTCCACAAGGTATCCAGTAGATATTTTATTTGGATTTAAATTGGGTATCACGCCTATAATTAAGGGTGATTTGGTACATGACTCAGCTAGCGTCATAATAAATAGATCACAAAGCATCTCAAATCATTGCCATCATTCGTTCTTCAACAAAAAAACAAAATATCATGACTGTCCTCGCTTGCATATTGGAGTCTGTCTAGTTTTACATTTCTTGTACTTTTCCCTTTCTTTAAATTTTTTTTTTATCTTATAGTTCTCGTTTTTTTTTGTTTTTTTTTAAAACAGCAAAATTAGCTCAATTCCATACCCTTTAAGTTGCAGCTTTACATACATGAATCCATGTACAGTGTAGCTACATCGTCTGAAAGGCTATTACATACTCGGATGCTATCATGCTATTATGATCATCGTTACTGCTTGTGCTGCAAACACACTTATCTTATATCTCTCACTCAAGCTTCAAACAGTTTTTACAAGTGAGCTCCTCATAATAATGCAGTAAAGACATGCATACTCACATCCTGATAGCTTTACAGCCATTATCTATGGAATTCTTTACTGCATCGAGCACCAGCTGTGTGACTCTGCTGGTCCGAGCCCACTTATCATCTGGTCGAAGCCCGTGATGTTTAATGCCATAGATGAGTCTGGAGAACTCTTGAATCATCAAAGCCTCTTGTGGTAACTCAGTATCCACTTGAACCTCTTCAGGTTTCACATCCCAACCAATATGCCGATCCAAAAATTTTACATCAGAGGAGAAAGAAAATGCTGCAGAGTTCTCTTCGTATGGAATTATGAAATCTTCGAGATGCAGCGCCCCATTGGAACCACTAACTGCTAGGTCCATTGTTTCATGTGACAGAAATGAACAGTAAAATGTGGCAACTGCTTCCTCTGCTTCCCAGTATAAAGAGGCACTGCAAGTTAGGATGACTCCAGCAGAGTTTCTTATTGTGCTTGGTAGAGCAGTCAATGTTGTAGGGAGTTTTTGGTCCATAGTCCACATTATGGCACCAATGCAGTACCAGCCAGCATCTCCAAGGGCTCCCAAGGCGTCCAGGTCTGGTTTTACTCTAATGTCATGCTTGAGAAACTGAGGTGGTGGGTTAAAGGATGAAGAACTGTGTATCTGGGGAAATATTGGAACATAAGAAAGATTATGAACTGGTAGAGATAATCTTTATCACCAAATAACTAACCAGCAAATAGACTGCAGTCTTCTTGATTCATGAATGAGAATGTAGGTACTTATTATATCATAAAGAGAGGTGAATACTTGTAAAATGCCACCAAAGGTACCCCTCGCTGTTGCCATCCCGTAACTAAAATTTGCTCGCTCTAAGAAACTGGAGGTAAATAACAGTATTATCTGATGCACTGCCAGCTTCCAGCAATTAAAACCAATGAGATACATAAGCAGGAAGAGACAGAGGCCGACAGACAGGAAGTAATTTATTTTCTCCCAACGTTAACTCCTAAGACTTCAATATTTAAGCCCGTGTTTCTACCTAGCCTAGGTAAAGTTCTGGAGAACACCCAAGCAGCCAATAAAAAGAAGAACATTCTGTAGCTCCCCAGAGGTGTCTAAAATTAGTATTCTCTCCAGTATCTTTGTTCATGTACTCTAATCATACTCATGGTCTGATATAGCAGTCGTCTTCTAAGTGCCAAAGATGATCTAATAGCATCCAAATTCATCTTCATGAATAGAAAGAAACAACGTGAACTAGACTCAATGAGGAGACATGATATGTATTTCGGAAATGATTGAACTGAACTTGGTCATTGCGCTGAAAAATGCCTACAACCTGTTATTTTAATGTGGAATCAAGAAAACATTACGAATATTAGACTACAAGTATGTAAACTCACAAATTTAACACGTCCAAAAAGCTCCGAATTCGATATAATTTCCTTCATTTTCGTAGTCCTTGGATGATGATACCACATGCTGCCATCCATAAACTGGACCCCATTAGCCTCACAAGCATCGAGCATTTCATCAAGCACCTTCACGTCAAGGGCTGTGGGTTTCTCCAACAGCAAATGCTTCCCCATCTGCGCCGCCCTGACCGCCCATTTCAAGTGCAGGCTTGTCGGTAGAGGCATGTACACTGCATCAACGAGAGGGTCAAGTAGCAAATCCTCATAATCCCCATAAAGCTTCACATTTTCTGATAATTTGTTCTCAATTGCGAATTTCTCCGCCTTGTCGATTGAACGGCTGGCTATGGCTACGAGTTTGGCTCTGGGGGACAGGTGTATCGCCCTAGATACTTTTCTAGCTATATCTGCGCATCCCATGATCCCAAACCGAACTGGGTTTCCGTTCTCCGCCATTTTCGTGTCGGCGGATTTCTTGTCTGAACCCCATATTAATGAGAACAGTAGTATAGATATGAGAAATGATGAATCGTTTGTAAAGTGAATTATCCCCAATCTTCTTAATTGATAGCCACTCAATTTTTTTTGGTTCACTAATCCCCAAATTTATAGTTCAGCCACCACAAATCCATGGAACAGATAAATGCGGGCGGGTTTTAACCCTCGCCCGGGGACGTGGCCCCAACGAATTCTCGTCCCCAGTGGATCGAATCCCATAGCTCTTGGCAAACTAAGAAAGTAAGGAGGATGTTTAAGACCACCAAGGCAATCTGTTGGGATTGATCGCCACTCAAATTTAATTGAAACTTTCCGTCAAACTAAAATTGGAAGGGAAGCTAATTTAGACATGGACGGGCCCACGATCAACCGCCGAAAATATTCAGTTGTCGACCCGCAACCTAACATTATCTAGTTGGTTTTGTTCCAATCCCTTTTTTTATGATTTGTAGTTTGGTTTTCGTCAATTTTAGTTCTCGTGGTGTCTGTCGGTTTCGTGATGGTTTTTGCATAATATTTTTTAAAATAATTTTTTAGCACATTTTCATGTGATTGAAACCAGTTGCCAAAATTAAGAATGATCAACCATAATCGGACCGTTTAACCTCTGATCATGCAATCATGCAGCAGTTGGCTGAAAAAACGAAAACCGAAGGACATGCCATCTCTACAAAAAATGATGAAGAGCACGAATTTTCCAGCGTACGAACGCACGAATGAGGGCAAAATGACCATTTTATTCTCATGTTAAACACATCGTTCCTGTTTAAAACAGAGACAAAAAGATCATTTTGCCAATTCTTGTGGTCCGTGCGCTATATCATTTCTCCATCTCTACTCTCTAGGAAGTAGTAGTTCAAAATAGTGATTCAGACAGAGTCCACGTCTCCACACTCTTTGACATGAAAACAGTACCAACAACTTACTGCTTTCGGCTACATTGGGCCTACATCAGCGCCAAGTTTGGGCTTTGTCATTAATTCTGCTGGAGCCCAATCATCAAATGATACTATTTTGAAAATCCCTAAAAAGAAATTGTTTCAGAGTTTAATTCCATCCTGATTTGGCTTCCTTCGTCCTTCCTGTCCCAGACCACACTACTGTATTATTCAAGTTGGTCCAATATAAAGTCAGTATAGACAGTACAGAGACCCCACGTTTTGAATGCCATTTACCCGCCGGCAACATGGCCCGGCGGCCAAGATTGTCAGGATTCGTACCCCGCCCGGTATGAGAAATGCTATAGCGCACGAATTATGGAAGACACGAACCCCACGAACGGAGGTATTTTGATCAAAATACCCCATTCGTGGGGTTCGTGCCCTCTAGCGTTCGTGCGCTATAGCATTTCTCGCCCGGTATTAATATTGAGCAAATGGAACCGATTGGACCACATGCTAACCAAAACTGGTTGAACCATTGGTTAACCGTGAATCGATGGTTAATCAATTGCCAACGGTTCCGATTCTTAAGTTCACCATCGGCTAATTGCCAACCGACTGTTAACCAACCACTAACGGTTCTAATTCCTAAATTCATGAACCGTGAACCAGTGGTTCATGAATCGGAATTTCTTCACCCATCCGGCCAGCTATAGTACTAGTGGTGACAGTGTATGATGCGTGCTTTCAGTCAGTAGCGTCATTAGTATTACCCTCCTGTCAATGTTTAGACTTATATGCAGAGAAAAGTATTTACATATATCGTTTCTAAAGCAGAAATGATACAGTACACGAATGGGAGACTGCACGAAAGCTCGTAAAATGATCAAAATATCTCTGTGTTAAATTTCGTATCAGTGTTTAACACTGATGTATTTTAATTATTTCGCACATTTCGTACGTTTCGTGCAGTGCCTTTTTCGTGGGCGGTATCATTTATTTTTCTAAAGCCAGAAGTTACCGCCACCGGAGAATTAATTGTTTCAACAGCTACTTTCAATGAAAATGGAATTCAAATTAATTAAAGAATTCATTCCGAGGATTCCTGACATGTAAATTGAAGATTTCGAGGAAACAGATTAATGGCACGAAATTTAAATAAAACAATTTTAGTATTGTTCAGTCACAAATTTTCTATCAATCCCAACAGCTCCAGGTGACTTTAGATTTGCAATTGGTACCTTTTATTTGATTCCACAATATCTTTTTTATTTGAGTGTTTGAAAAAATTATAAAAATTATAATAAAAAAATTTAAGATAACTAAATAGTATTGATACTTAAATTTTTTAAGATAATTTTAATTTATTCACAAAATTATAATTATAAGTAAAAGGAGAAAAAATAGTTTTCTATTTAATTTAGAAGAAAATGAGTTTTAATTGAAAAAGATAAGAATGTGAAGTTTGAAAATATTATTTTTAAAATAATTTTTAAAAAAAAAATCTAGTTTTTAATAAATACAAATCCGGCCCTACATCACCAAACTCAACAAAATCTCAAAATTCGTAACTGAGTTTAATACCAAAAAGTTGTTTTTGGCAAAACCCCTAATATTTGACCAGTAATGATATAGCGCACGAATTTTTAGGGGCACGAATCACACGAACGGGGTAAAATGATCATTTTGTCTCTGTGTTAAATAAGGGTGATGTGTGTAACATAAGGGCAAAACGATCATTTTACCCTCATTCGTGCCTTCGTACTCGTGAGCTATATCATTTTTCATATTTGACTCGCGTTCGGGGTTCATCCAAGGATTAAGGAAGGAAAGGTATCGCCCGCACCCCACCCCCTAATTAATTCTGCTTCAGTCCTATCCCATCACCTTTTCTCTACCATTATTATTATTATTTTCTCTATCCTCCAATGATAAAGCAATCGATTACAAAATGATTTGGCATCAGAAAAAATAAATGCCTCCTACTCTTCTGCGTCCTTGCATTGCATTGATCACTCACCCAGTCTTCTAGGGCAGCGGGGGGATCGAGGGTTAGGCATATTCTTTATTCCAGGATTTTTTTCTTTTCTTTTAAAGTCAAATAATATTTCGATTTTTTTTTTTTATATATTAAGGTTATGTTTATAGGCCAAACTAAGATTTTCATATGCTAAACTTATATAACCAAACATAGTATTTTTTTTATATACAAAAATTCGTTATTTTTTTTTGATTAAGCAAAATTTTATTAAAATCAAAATAGGGTTATCATGTTTTTACAAGGCAACCCTGCTACAAAGGCAAAATTTATGTATAACCCGCAGCTTTGGTTGATGCAACCCTTATCTATATGAAAATTTATGTTTATTTTAAACTTAAAATTTTCAATTTTCAAGAGAAACTCAAAACTTAAGGAAAGTTCTTTATTTAATCCCATTCAAGGACGGATTCAATCCAAAATTTTAAGAGGGGGCACGGCCCCTTGGCGCTCTAGATCCGCTCAAGGATGGGCCATGGTGCCTGACTTTCTCTGTCATGCTCCTTTTTTTTCTAACCCTAGAAACCAAACATATAATTTTCTTGTCCTTTAGCAGCATTTATTGTCACACTAAAATTTGAAACCCAGCCATATTATATCGAAAATGATATAGCGCACGAAAATCTCGCGCACGAACGAGGAAAAAATGACCGTTTTGCCCTCGTGTTAAACACAGCGCCCCTATTTAACACAGGGGCAAAACGGTCATTTTGCCCCTTTCGTGCGATTCGTGGGGAGAATCCTTCGTGCGCTATATCATTTCTGATATTATATTGTCCTATCGCCCTTTTTTCATCAGGGACTGAGCCGAAAGAGTAGAAAGAGAGTTAGAAAATTTGAAATTCTCAATTATATGTCCGTGCCGAAAATTAGCTGCACAGTCTTCGTTAAGTGACCAAATAAGACTGCATTAAGAGTTGCAAAGAACTAAACTAGTTACTTCCAAATGTTTCCTTTGATTTATCCTCGTACGAAGGTTTCATGTTGAAGAAAGAAATATGAAAACCTAAGATGACAAACAAAGTGGTTGAAAGAAGAATATCTGGGTGTATGTAAGAGGGATTAGAATGTAATGTGGGGTTTATCTTTGGGTTGGAACATGATTGATCATGTTGTTAGGTCTAAATCATCTAGTCAGCTCTATTGATAGTCTATTAATTAGTAATTGACATATTTAAGTAAACAATCGGTTAGCTTCTAATAGGAAGAAAAGAAAAAGCATAATTAAAAACATGAAATAGAAATCCCAATTAAAACAAAAGACAACCATGGGCGAATGCAACTCACACCCACCCAAACCAATTGAGATATTTATGTTGGAACGGGTGTTCATTCCTCATTTTGTGATGCTTATGAGCATCTCTCTCCATCTGTTTCGGTAGAGTTGCATGCTTATCAGCCTTAGTTATCCCGCATTCGCTCTTATCACGTGCATTAACCTATGATTTAAGCCTTACTTTGCTCGATTTTCTTTTTATTTGATTTCTTTTGTTTTATAATTTTTTTTTAATGATTTCTTATTAGAGATCATTCTTTTGCGCTAAAAAAAAAGTTGTGGGTATTTCACACAAATAGACGGCCTAGAGACTACAGATCCTCCATCTATAATATTTATCTATACTAGAGTCATGATGTTCAATATCTTAATGGATAGGTTTATTATTAACCCATTAAATAACATCATTTTTACGACAAATTGGATGTCCACGTACTTGCTTTAGACTAATATGCTCAATTCCCCCTTTTCTTTGTACTTTATTCATTACACACCAAAGGGTTGAAGATGCAATCTCGTGGTATTTGCAATCTATCGCCTTATCTTATCCTTGAGGTAACAATTTTAAATTTGCCCTAGTATATTTAGTAATAAATTCTAAGTTGTTTTTGACAAATTATATGCACATATATCATGTAATGATGCAGATTATTATGTTGTAACCAATTATAGCTAACTACATGATTTCAACATACAATTGTTGTTAAATCCACTATTGTATTGTCCCAAAGATTTTGTGTCGCTAGTTTTTCACCACCTCCCCGACATCAAAAGCTATTTATAGCTCCTGAGGCAGGTAATTGGATCTAACATTCAGTCGCTCATAGCATAGGGAAAAGTTCATTGACTTTGGCTTTCAACCATTTTCAACTTACCGCTAATGCCCTATTAAATATATCTTTAGGTGGCACAATATTAGCTCTGAAGTGAGTTTGATTTCTTGCCCCCCATACCTACCAAAAAATAGCATTCCATTCCATGGCACCTTTCACAGTTCAATCGCCTGAATAATGAGGGATGGACGTTCTTTTCTGAATTTTTATTTTTATTATGGTTTGGGCAAATTTATCGGGGTAAAATATATTTATTTTGAGTTTGAGGGTTTAGTTTCGGAATTCGCCAATCCCCTAAGGGTCAATAGCCTGATTAATGAAAATCACAAGATCATATTTTTTTGGTTAAGCAAAAGTTTATTAAAAAATCGGCTTCGACCCAAGAGTTTTACATTTGTATTTACAAAAATGCTTCAAAAAACAATAATTACAGGCTTTGAGGCACTCGACTAGTTGTAATAACCAGTCCCCAATAGAATAATCTAATCGTTGCACCTTAGCTTAATAAGAAAACAAAAGAAAATTATTTTTCTTTTTGTTAATAGAGAAAAAAAATTATATGCCTCCATTTTTTTTTGTTTTTGAAGGGCTTACTTATATGTCTCCATTCTTTTGAGTGCTGTATATCTCACAAGTCATATACTTTGAAGGGGTACTTGTTCAGAGTATGGCTCTTTGGAGAAATGATATATCATTTCTCAAGTCGAGAAATGATATAGCGCACGAATTTCTCGCGCGTGTGCAACACGAATTGCGCGAAATGACCATTTTACCCCATGTTAAAAACCATGTCAGTGTTTAACACAGGGGTAAAATGGTCATTTTACCCCGTTTTTGTACGTTCGTGCGCTATATCATTCGTCAACTCTTTTACATTTTTACCTACACGTTTTGGTTAGGTTTGTTTTGACACTTAGTGAATAAATACAATGACATTGGAATCCTGAATTGTCACGTTTTAAGTTCGACCCAAACTACATTATTTCTCTTACCACGTTTTGAGGTGTTTTTTTCGTTTTAAATTTTAAATTCTATTAATCGGTCAAAAGTGAAACCAATTACATCTTGTATGAACCACAGAAGTCTTATTCTTGCCCCGTCTTCTTACCACGTTTTGAAGTTCAATCTTATATTTCTACCAATTTTGTATTAACTGCAAAATAAATTGTTGTCTGTTTTATTGATTTGGATGTTTTTGACTAGAAAAGGTCATATCTGTTGTGTGTGTCTGTAGTATGCTTACATCAGATATATACTCTTTTAAGGAACTCCATAGACTATACAGGAGAAACCAAGGACACAATTCAACTTGTCTTTGTTTTCTTCTTTTTCTCCGCTTGATCAATCTTTCTTCCATTCTTAAACTTGAGCTCAAAAATCCAACTGATTACAGCAGATCAACACAAACCCTAGTCAAGTTCTTCTTCTTCTTCTTCTTCAGAGTATTCACTACACTCATAGTACCTTAGCTCCTCCTCAAAGGGGGGTTTCAATTTTTTTTTCTTTTCTTCACAAGAATTGTTTCAGATTTGTTCGATTTGGAGTTTCAAGCCCCTCAAAAATGTCATTTTCAGGTGTTTTCATGGATTCCTCCTCCCAGACCCAGCCTGATCTCTCCCTACACATTAGTCTGCCCAACAACTGCATTAACTCCGACGGCCGTACGGCCGACGGCCGGCCAGAGGCGGCGGAGAACAGCATAAGCGGCGGCGCCTTCACCGACCTCTCGCTATCACCCCACACACGAAACCCTTATCACCAAATCTACCACTCCAGCTCCCAACACCTTCATCACATCAACCATGGGGTTTCGTCCCTTGTTGTATCCGACGGCTCGACGCCTATAAAGGGCATCCCGGTGTATCCAAACCGTCCATTTCCATTTCTAGATCAGGACCCAAGGATTTGCTCACAGAAGCCCTTCTCCTCCTCTTCTTCTTGCTCCTCCTCATCGTCGTATTTTGACCATATCCATCATTTGCCGGTTTTAAACCCTATCCCACCTGGCTCTTCACCATTCTCCAGACCTTGGAACGGTGGCGCAAGACTCAGTACTACGGTTCCGGTCAATCATCTCCGACATCTCCACCATCAGTACGGTGTGAGGCCTTGCTACGATGTTGCCGGTGCTACGCCTTTTATGAGATCGAAATTCATCCAGAAGGTTCCGCCGAAACGGAGCATGAGGGCTCCGAGGATGAGATGGACGACCTCGCTTCACGGGAGATTTGTTCATGCAGTGGAGCTACTCGGTGGACATGAGAGTAAGAAAAAGAATCCAGTACAAAATCCGACATTCTTTGTCTTTTTGACACATTTTTCCTGTTAGGGTTTTTATTTATAATTAGAAGAAAGAAGAGAAAATTGGGTGATTGATGAGTAGTCATGTTGATTGTTGTGATTAGGGGCAACACCCAAATCCGTTCTAGAGCTGATGGATGTTAAAGATCTCACTCTTGCTCATGTTAAGAGCCATTTGCAGGTTTGAAATTCAACTCTCCCTCTCCCTTCACCATTTCTGTTGTGGAGCAATAAATTCTGTTGTTAGATCCAAGAGAAAAGGACTGCATTTTAGTTGTGTGTCGTGT